>JAOPTO010001077.1:0-27229 GCA_033822845.1 Tetrapedia diversipes | reverse complement strand
ATAATAAATAATAAGAAAAATAAAAGTAAATCCGTTTTTATTTTTAAAATGTCTAGAGATGGTATTTGTACTTACGTCTTTTATTTGCGTTATCAGCTTTGATTGTATCATGTTAGTACATGTGCGATCATGTAATTCTGTCAATTAACACATCAATTAACCACTCTAAAGCAAAACATAGTAAATCACTATACTATTTACTGTACACAAGATTGTTACTCTACTTATTGTCAGATAGATTGTTAGTTTATTAGGTATACTATGTCGGGTACAAATACTCAATCTTATCTTCTGTGATTTCTTTCAGGCTTGTTAATTCGAAAAGTTACACTTATCCAATCATAATTGTTTAAAATTACTTCGTACATATTTCTTTGGTAATTATTATTATACTTCAATATACTTTTGTTTAATCCAAATTTTGTTTGCTTATAAGAAAAGACACGATACTTAATTGGAGCTCTCGAAACATGAAAGTAATAGAATATGTATTACGATTGTGAAGAAAAAAATATATGGCTGAAGAAATATTCTTAAGTTCATACGTGCATTTAGGACAAAATAAAATATTGCAGGTTCAATTAAATGACATGAAGCAATTGATTATTTATTATGTGATACACTTCTTAGGGGCGATTCCAAGTTTAAATGATTGTTTAATTCAAGAAAAGAAGGCACTCGATATTTGCAGCGATTTTTGAGAAAATAATTTGTAGCGTTTTATTTGGTTCATTTTTAAATATTTCTAATTCTGTTAATTCTATAACGTAATTCTATGACTCTATGGTATTGTAGAGAGTCAATTCAAGGAAATATAACGATAATTTACTTATTCGATTCTTTTTTCCTGCTAGACATCGAATTGAATTTTAAGTAGTTACTGTAAACTTTTATGCTTTTTATACGCATAACTTCAAAGTGAAATTATTGGAGACTCGGGGATTGTGGAATAGTTTATATCAACACTTAACCAACCGAATGGGGAGATCTCGCATTCCTTCCTCTACCATTGATTCTATTGTATTTACTTTTGTTATTAATTAGTCTTGAACTGGAGTTAAATTTATTAAAAATTGTACTTTGAAAGAGCAGAAAATGCATTTGATGAACTGTTAACAACACTAGTTCAAAACTAACTAATAACAAAGGTAAGTAGAATGAATGGCGAGGTTTTGTTGAGGAAGTAGAAACTGGTGTTGAATTTATTAAAAATTGTACTCGGGAAGAGCAGAAAATGCATTTGATGAACTGTGAACAATACTAGTTCAAGACTAATCAATAACAAAAGTAAATAGAATCAATGGCAGCGCTTTGTTGAGGATCTAGGAATTAGTGTTGAATTTATTAAAAATTGTATTCGGGAAGAGCAGAAAATGCATTTGGTGAACTGTGAACAACTCCAGTTTCAGACTAATTAATAACAAAGGTAAGTAGAATCAATGGCAGCGCTTTGTTGAGGAACTAGGAACTAGTGTTGAATTTATTAAAAATTGTACTCTGGAAGAGCAGAAAATGCATTTGATGAACTGTGAACAACACTAGTTCAAGACTAATCAATAACAAAAGTAAATAGAATCAATGGCAGCGTTTTGTTGAGGATTTAGGAACTAGTGTTGAATTTATTAAAAATTGTACTTTGAAAGAGAAAAGAATGCATTTGATGAACTATGAATAACAATAGTTCAAAACTAACTAATAACAAAGGTAAGTAGAACGAATGGCGAGGTTTTGTTGAGGAAGTAGAAACTGGTGTTGAATTGATTAAAAATTGTACTTTGGAAGAGCAAAAAATGCATTCGATCAACTGTGAACAATTCCAGTTTCAGACTAATTAATAACAAAGGTAAGTAGAATCAATGGCAGCGCTTTGTTGAGGATCTAGGAACTAGTGTTGAATTTATTAAAAATTGTACTCTGGAAGAGCAGAAAATGCATTTGATGAACTGTGAACAACACTAGTTCAAAACTAATCAATAACAAAGGTAAGTAGAATCAATGGCAGCGCTTTGTTGAAGAACTACGAATTAATGTTGAATTGATTAAAAATTGTACTTTGAAAGAGAAAAGAATGCATTTGATGAACCATGAATAACAATAGTTCAATACTAACTAATAATGGCAGAGGAAAGAGTCAGAGATTTCCCGATTTTGTTGGCTAAGTATTAAGTTTAAAAACAGAAAATACAGTAGAATCTCTCTTATCTGAATAATTGTACCCAGATATTCTATTATTTAAACCGAGTGTTGTCTAATAATAATCTTTTACTTTAGAAAATTATGAAACGTGAATAAATATAGCAGTCTAGTTATCGGTGAAAATGATTCTGACTGTTCTCAATGGAGAAACCGAACGAAATAATTGTTGATGAGTCTTGATCTAATTGGGCATGGCTACACACAAAAGGTGAACCAAGAACGCAAACAAAGGGATCTCTCGTGAATGGGACGCTTTCAAATAAAATCGGAAAGGCTTACGGTTGCGTGTAATTGACTATTGTAGACACGATCTGGCATTTTCCAGAAAAATGTTCGAGAACGGGCCCGCTTAGAAAGCGTAACGAACTCATTCGATATCGATGTGCCACACGCGGAGTCAATTACACGGAAAACCTAGCGATGCTCCTGCTCTAGTTATTCGTTCTTGATACGCCTTTCACAGTGGAAATAAAGGTGCCTTCTATGAATATTCATTACCAGACTTTGTTTCAAATATTTTCAAGGGGACGCAAAGGTTATTTATCGATAATTTGATTTTTCCAGGAAATAAAGTGGAATGGTAAATAATAGCAGATAGATTGATTTTTTCAGCTTATACCTGGAAATGGACTCGGTTTTCCATTAATATCTTTTTTCTCTCATTCCTCGCTTAACTCGTTTAAAATATAAAGGATGCCCCAAAATTCACGCAAGAAGTGATTTTAATAGAAAACAGGTTCATAATTAAAAATGGTAAATTTTTTATTGATTCATAAAATATACAGTATAGGATTATATATGAAATAGCATGTCGGATAAATGGCTTCCACAGTTTTGCTCGCACATACGCACTCTTTTGTTGAAATTTTGTATAACTGTTTTGCATAAATGTGGCTAAACATTATTTTAACATTATACGTATCGTATAATAGAAAATTCGTCATGGCGCCATGGGCAAACCTTATAAAATTGGCGTGACATTCAATGTGTTCGTTTACTTTCGTTGACTCTTCGGTCTTAAACATTTGTCCGGCACTGTATACATACAGGGTGTCCCAAAATTCACGCAAGAAGTAATTTTAATAGAAAACACAGGTTTATAATTAAAAATGGTAAATTTCTTATTGATTCATAAAGTAATTTTAATAGAAAACACTGGTTTATAATTAAAAATGGTAATTTTCTTATTGATTCATAAAGTAATTTGAATAGAAAACACGGGTTTATAATTAAAAATGGTAATTTTCTTATTGATTCATAAAGTAATTTTAATAGAAAACACAGGTTTATAATTAAAAATGGTAAATTTCTTATTGATTCATAAAGTAATTTTAATAGAAAATACAGGTTTATAGTTAAAAATGGTAAATTTTTTATTGATTCATAAAGTATACAGTATAGGGTTATGTATGGAATAGTATATCAGATAAATGGTCTCCACAGCTTTGCTGACACATACGGCTTTGTTGTTGCAATCATTTCCTGATCGTGTAACTTACCATTTTGGTGATTAGAATTGGCCATCCAGATCATGCGATTTAACGCCGTTGGTTCTTTTTCTTTGGCGTTTTCTGAAGTCTAAGGTTCATGCCAACAAGCCCACTACTACTCACACCTTGAAAAAGGAAATTGAGCATTACATCAATGAAATTCAGGCACATTTATGCAAAATGGACATGGAAAATTTTAACAAAAGAGTGCGCGTGTGTCAGTACAGCCGTGGAGGCCATTTATCCGATATTGTATACTTTATGAATCAATAAAAAATTTACAATTTTTAATTATAAACCTGTGTTTTCTATAATAGAATATAATTATTATTTGATCATCTTATTCTCTTTGGTTTTTTCTTACCGCGATCAGGTTTTTGGTATTCCTATTTTATTCTTTTACTTATGTAAATTATTAGATGTGCAAATTAATTCGGTGCCTTTGCATTTAATGCTTTGTAACTTTCATTCAAATTAAAACACCTTTCCTGTCCCCTAGTGATTTGAAAGTAGCAACATTATGCTCTAGGGAACATTAAAACAGTTAACGACAATTCGGCGCAATTTCACCTAATAGTAGTAAACAATATGGCATTTGAGGCATTGCATTCTTTTTGCTTTTGAACCGAAGAAAAATGCTTGTGAAGCTAAAGAAATGATTTGTTCCGTGTTGGGTAATGACACCGTGACGAAATAAAACGTATAAAAAGTGATTTCAAACATTTTGTAATGTAGATTTTAATCTATTGGACAAGCCAGAACAGGCAAGAAAGTTAAAAAAAACTTTCGAAAAACGTTTGAAAAAACTAAACAAGGGCTTGCGTTGCAACCGGGTGTTAGCCACCAATTCTTATCGCAACGTTTACTTCAGTTAGAAAAAATTCAAAAGTTAGGAAGATAGATTCCGTACGAAAAAGGCACAGGAATTAATTTGCACACCTAATACTGTAATCATTCCGCACACATTCGCATACACCTTCACCCATACAACATACGTTCCCGTTTTTATATGGTAAATAATAGTAATTATTGTAATTATTGAGTAAAAATGGTAGCTCTAATAATAATAACAATAATAATAAAAAAAATAATCGGATTATTTATATCGTTTAATTTAATTTAAATTTGAAAATTTAAATTTATTTTTAATCTAAATTTGATCTGTATAACATTTAAATTTGATCGAAGTGTGATTTAAACATTTCAGTTAAATTGTACATTTAAATTTAGCTGGATTCTATATTTATCCTTATGGAATTTATTATACTTCAGTTTAATATTGATATTACGTTCACAGATTTCTTTCTAAATTTAAACAGTATATATACTCGTCTCTATTCGATTATTTCAATTGATTTAAATCAAAAAGTATCGATGCAACATGACTGGTAATAATGTGATCAAATGTCAGCAGATCTATATTAAGATGAAAGATGATCATTGGAAACACTTGGCGTTTAGATAACCACAATGAAGGTGAATGAACTCTAAGGAGGCTGTAACTATTGATCAAGGTTGAGCATGTGATGCATTAATCGTTCCATATATAGGTCTTGATAGGCTCTATTATTATCGATAAGGTTCCAGCAAACGATCATACTTCTTACAAGGTTACACTTCGTACAAGGTCATTTCTGTTGATCTCATAATCTTTTAATCTGCGATATTTAAATATATAGTAACGGACAAATGTTTAAGCCCAAAGGATCAAACAAAATAAATTAATTAATTAACAAGAAATTAAAATATAAATAAAATTTATACAAAATTTGAGAACCTAGAAACATAATACATTGACAAATACATACAGTAGCGGACAAAAGCTTAAGACCAGAGGGTCAAAGAAAATAAATTAATTAAGTAGTAAGAAATAACTGTATAAATAAAATTTGTATAAAATTCGAAAACCTAGAAACGTTTACAAAAGTTTATGGCTAAAGGGTCAAATTAAATAAATTAATTAATTGATAAGAAATAACAGGATAAATAAAATTCTATTATATAATCCTATGCCTAATTAATAAATAGTGTTCTCTCATAATGACAATAAAAATGAATAGATAAACAATATTTGCGAACCATAAAATTAGGCGTTACATTGTCCTGTCATCTTAAAATCAGTGTTATTGTTCGTAATTAACATATTAAGCAAATTTTCTTATATGTATTTTATTTTACGTATTTTATATTTATTTTACGATTTAAATATTTACGTATTTTATATTTTACGTATTTTATTTTACGTATTTTATATTTATTTTACGATTTAAATATTTACGTATTTTATATTTTATATTTATTTTACGATTTAAATATTTACGTATTTTATATTTTATATTTATTTTATATGTATTATATATTTATTTTACGATTTAAATATTTTACAAATTTATTATTTAACATTGAAAAATTGCATTAAAAAGTCATTTATAATCATCATTAAGAAATTAATGTTGTTTTTCATGTAAGTATTAAGTTGATGGAAGTGGAATGTGCAATACAAATAACCTTATTTTACAAATAATGTTATATCCGTGTCTTTTAAATTAATTAATATTTTTTTGTTTAATTTTTTGAGTAAACATAATGGAAAGATTCTTAAAAAGAGATTACGTTTTCTTAATTTATCGCTGTACAGATATGTCCAAAAATCCTGTAATCTATTATACACGAATTAATAAAACATCATGTATCTCCCAAAAATGTGTAATTATAAACATACAAAAGTTTCACTGTCTAAATAAAAGTAATTTGTTACACTCTCGTGTTTGATGCTCTTAACAGGTGTACAGATAACGTATTTTGGTGCGTAAACGAATTTCATGGTCGGCGAAGTATTAAGTACTCCTGCTGCACATGCAGTGTTTGTCGTAATGTATCAAATATTTTAACCCTTTGAACTCCAAATTATTTTTCAATTTTGTTGCCAATAACTTTCTAGTATCTTAGGTGCTTTATTTGAAATTTACTTTAAAGGACAATTCCTTGAGTGGCACTTGTTTTTTTTTTATTAATTATATTACATCTAGCTCTCAAGCTTTGTTGTAACTTGTATTTGTTTAATTCTGTTGACTCTTTGGTTTTAAGCTTTTATCCACTACTGTATTTCAAATGGCATTTTAAAAATGTGAAATGGGAAAAATGTGAGAAATGAAAAATGAAATTAGCTTTGAGTTATTTTTAGGTAGCTTAGGTACCCTTTGGACTACGAATTATTTTTCAATTTTGTTGTCAATAACTCCCCAGTATTTTAGGTGTTTTATTTAAAATTTACTTCAAAGGACGATTCCTTGAGTGGTATTTATTCTTTTTATTAATTATATTAAATATAGCTCTTAAACTTTGTTGTAACTGTGCGAATGGCGAAAAGAATATTAATTTGATTAAATCTATGAACAAAAATGTACATTTAATAACAATGAGTAAGACTAAAAATATGATGAAAATTATATGAACTCTGTAAATATACAGTGGCTAACGAAAGTATTGAAACGGTAGAGTAAGTTTGACTTCTATGTTCTATACTCGGAATAAACATAGATCATAAAAATATATGTTTCGCTATATATTAATATACTGTATGTAGACTCCAAAACATAACAAATTTTTGCTTTTGTACAAATCGTTGTTTCAATATTTTTGAAATATGAAAAAGAAACGAATTTTGAGGTAACAAAAGTATTCGAACACCTTGTAAAACTTAGTTCAAAGAGTAAAATATTATATTCTTTATCAAATTTAATAGGTAGTTGGGTAATGTGTTTATTTAATAGTATGTTTCAAGTAATTTCACATTTTAAATGTTATTGTTTCTTTATGATCTACGCTTACCTACCGTGAAATGAATTTGACCATAAAACTTTTAAAACATAAATTAAATACCCAAGAAAAATATTAAAATCGCGTATACCCAATAAAAATATAAAAATATAAAAATATGAAAATATTAAAAATAAAGGAAAGCAAAGATCATAAAGAAACAATAACATTTAAAATGTGAAATTACTTGAAACATACTATTAAATAAACACATTACCCAACTACCTATTAAATTTGATAAAAAATATAATATTTTACTCTTTGAACTAAATTTTACAAGGTGTTCGAATACTTTTGTTATCTTAAAGTTCGTTTCTTTTTCATATTTTTAAAATAAAATATTGAAAAACGGTTTGTACAAAAGCAAAAATTTGTTATGCTTTGGAGTCTATATACAGTATATTAATATATAGCAAAACATATTTCTATGTGACCTGTGTTTATTCCGAGTATAGAACGAAAAGTCACAATCATATTTCCGTTCAAATACTTTCGTTAGCCACTGTATGTATTCTATTAGTCTCTCTACTTTTGCGACGCAAGCTTCAAGACACTCTTATTCTCTCGGCTCACTGTTACACACTGGCTCTTACCTTCTACATTTGGTCGGACATACTTCATAACAATTACACTAGACAAGAGTCTCACATATAATACTTGAACCATGGACCACAATAAATACAAGACTCTCACTCAATCCAACGTAGTTCATACACATACATAAAAAACCAACACTCACTGTAACTTATATTTGCTTAATTTCGTTGGTCTTAAACTTTTGCCTGCTACTGTATTTAAAATGGCACTTTCAAAATATAAAATGGGAAAAATGGGATTAGCTTTAAGTTACTCTTAGGTAGCTTTTAACCCTATGCACTGCGAATTATTTTTTAATTTTGTTACCAATAACTCCCTAGTATTATAGGTGCTTTATTTTTAATTTGCTTCAAAGGACAATTCCTTCAATGGTACTTATTTCTTTTTATTAATTATATTAAATACAGGTTTCAAGCTTTGTTGTAACTTATATTTGTTTAATTTCGTTGACTCTTTGGTCTTAAACTTTTGTCCGCTATCTTAAAAATGTCGAGTGTGACTCGGCATAGGAGTTACTGTGATGAAAAGGGTTAATATAGTAGATGTGTTTACCAGATATCAAAATTTGGAATCAGATTCGAAGTCACAGGTTCGCAGAAAACATATTACTTCGCTTATGAAATCGCCTGTTTTACAATCGAAAGATAGAATCCTGTGTGAACAGCATGAAATCGAATCTTATTCATGTATCGAATACATATTTCGTAAGAAAGAAAACATATGTAAATGGCGTGAACCACGTACAGTCAGTTACAAAATACTACACACATCGACTGAATTAAAAATATTTGAAACAAAAGAATACAAGTTTATCACAATTTATGAATTTTGATTCATTTATTAGTTAGAATCAAAAAGTTTCTTAAAAATCCACAATACTTCTCTTATTTATTTACAAGAAATATGTTAATTGAAGAAACGATCTTTTAAAAATCTATGTATTAAAATTTATAAAATTTATTATTGTAATAATTGTGACAATATATTTCAAAATATCCACGGTAACTGTATAGTAGACCACGTGATTTTGTGTTCCCTATTTATTTATATCCCCTGGTAAACAAATGTAAGAAGCCACCTTTTTTAAAATTCAAGTTTGATTAATAAACAAATAAAAGTTTAAAAAATATTCAAAACGTTTCTTCTTCTTAAATAATTGAAATTTGGTAAATATACAGTAGCGAACAAAAGCTTAAGACGACAGGACAATACAAAATATATTTTTATGTTATGCAAATATTGTTCATATACTTATTTTTATCGTCATTATAATAAAACGTTACTTATTGATTAGCATAGCATACGAATTTTATTTACCGTGCTATTTCTTATTAATTAATTAATTTGTTTTCTTTGACTCTTTGATCTTAAATTTTTGTCCGCCACTGTACATACCTATATTGTTAATTACTTTTGTAATTGACTGTAAATCTGTTTGAATATCCGTAAAATTTTGCCCTAGTCTTTTCAGTACCTCTACTTACTACAGTTGCAAATCGCGTTATTTGTCTTTTTAGATAGAAAAAGTATCTACTGTTATTATGCTTTCTTTATAACGCAAATTCTGATCTCGTCTCACCTTTCAACCATAAATAAAGTCGACAGACTAACCTGACCGTGAATACGAGCAACATTATTAAATACTAGCTGTTTGTCGCGGCTTTGCACACGCGGAAGTATTTTGATTTCAATTTTAACTATTATCAACAGATATCCAATTTTGTAAGCCTTTAACTTTAACCCTTTGCGTTCGAAAGGCGACTGTCGGTCGTCTAACGATAGTTTCATAAACTTTCAGACTTTAGTTAGTTTGTTTATTAATTAGACTGTAGGTTAAACAGTTATACATGTAAATTATAGTACATGACTTAACTAAACTAAATTACATAATAAATATTTTGCACTTAAAAACCTGTAAAGTTAATATTATTAAACAACTAATTGTCACCTCTCAAGTGCAAAGGGTTAATTTTAACCAGAAAGTTAAATAATTACCAACTTTTACAGTGTTTTCTTCGAAATCGGCGGATTTTCAAAAAACTTTCATCCCTTATTTTACCTCCTGGAGGTTGATTTTCCAAAAACGTTGAAACACGTGTTTCCTTATTTGTAACAAATAAGCTAAATACCAATTTCCATAGTGCTTGCTTCAAAATCGGTAGATTTTCAAACAAATTTTCATCCCTTATTTTACCCCCTTGGTGGTTGATTTTTCAAAAACGTTGAAACACGTATTTTCTTATTTCTAACTAAAGAGCTAAATACCAGTTTTCATAGTGCTTGTTTCAAAATCAGTGTTTTCAAACAAACTTTCAACCCCTATTTTATTAGGGGTTGATTTTTCTTCCTTAGGGGTTGATTTTTCAAGAACCTTGAAACACGTATTTCCTTATTTCTAACTAAAGAGCTAAATACCAGTTTTCGTAGTGCTTGTTTCAAAATCAGTGTTTTCAAACAAACTTTCAACCCCTATTTTACTTCCTTAGGGGTTGATTTTTCAAAAACGTTGAAACACGTATTTCCTTATTTCTAACTAAAAAGCTAAATACCAGTTTTCATAGTGCTTGCTTCAAAATTGGCGGATTTTCAAAGAACCTTTCAAGTCCTATTTAACCTCCTTAGGGGTGAAATACCGAAAAATTCTTTCTCAATGGGTGTCTACGTTATCAAAGGAACCCATTTGTCCAAATTTCATGTTTCTAGCTTCAATAGTTTAGGCTGTGCGATGATGAATCAGTCAGTTAGTCAGGATGTATTTTATATGTATAGATTTGGAAAATAAATATTTATCGGAATTTCATATAATCAAGGCAGCGTAAGGTCCAAATATGATTCTAGTATAGTGATTGTATAACGTTGATTGGTCAATGACATTGAACGCAAACGAAAATTTTTTATTTTGAATTTTAAGAATGTATTGCTCGAATATGGAATTTATTTTGTTGTCCATTCTCAAAATATAAATGTTATAATTTTTATAGAATAGATGATATTAATTATGATTAGTTCTTATTAGAATCACTGATGACGTCAGTTTTGGTTAGCAGCCAGACATTAGAAACATCAATTGTAGATCTGATTTTTGGCGCGCTATGTTAAGTGGACATTTCCGGTCAACGTTGCGTTGAACAAGTACCCCACGTGCCATGGATGTAGCTACATGCAATAAAGAACGAAAAAGTATGGTATGTGGAACGTGTTCCATTTTCCTCGAACATATTATTATTAAAAAAGAAAGTAACGCATGAAATTATGGTTAACCGCATGACTTAAATGGACGACGATTTTATAATATTTTGAATATCATTGCAACTACGTACAAATATGCATATATCTGGAAGGTTATAAAAAGGCGGGAAAGTAATTATAAATATGTTGAACTTTGTTAAGTATTATTCAAATAACAGTATTTAAATAACATTTAAATAGCTTTTGAAATAATTCAAATAATTTTAAACAATAAAATACTATATTATAATTCAACGCTGTACTAAATCATGTTATTTCGAAGACAATAATTTCCAGATACTTATTTAAATAGATTAGCCATGCATAATACTTGGAAACATTCTAAAATGTTACAATTAAAATTACTTGTTAAAAATCCGAAGAATTAATTTTTGCCTCGCCTAGTCAAACTCGCTAGCTACAGGCCTGTTGTATAGCATCCCTCTCGCTTTCTCCTACCCTCGACGGTGTGGCGCCGACTGTACGTCCTTCTTTCTCATTCTCGCGCAGTCTCGCTACTGGAAGGCTCGTCGCTTCTCTCTCTCTGTCATTGTACCTGGTTTCCCTCTCCTGGTCGGTGGTCGATGGAAGGGCGCGGGTGAACGCGTTCGTACGACAGTCCTTCCGCGGATTGCGGATATTGTGTTGTGAAGACTGGTAGTAATAGTATCCTTGCTAAATTGTGCTCGAACGATAAAGAGTGGAACAAAGTGGCGTTTCGTTTTTTCCTTCGTGGCAAGTGATTTGTGTCGTTTCCTCGAATTATCGACGGGCAAGGACTCGCTTCAACGGTCGACCGTTGTGCTCGTGGCGTGTTCTTCCCAATAACGTTCTCGCGCTCTATTCGTCTCCGAACTTCCGACGGGACTTCGTGATACCGGTTTGTAAGGTTATGTTCACTCCTGTCACATCCGCGTGCCGCTTCGTGTGACTGTACTTTTTCTCAGTGAATCTATCGCGCTGTACACAGTGAATCGTTCGATCCAGTGTGTTCGTCGTGTGTTATTCAGAAATAATCGTTCAGGGATTTGTGCCTGGCACAGACCTTTCGTGACAAGTTCAAGCACCACGGTTTTCGAACGAGACGATTCATGGACGACGCTACAACGCCTGGAATCTGGGTAAATGAATATTTGATTTGAAGCTTAATTTTATTGGGGACGCTCCTTGTGGCGTCCTATGATCGCGTGCCTTGACGTTGAGTATTTCGTTACGGTTAATCGTTCTATCTTTCTCATACGGTTTCTTGTTTTCTTGTTTGAACGTGGAAAGGTTGTTCGAACTTTTAGTTTTAATTAGAATTATTTTTCCACTACTACAAGAAAAAAAGGTTTGAATGCTAACGTAAGCAGCGAATGTTACTGTGGATAGAATTGTTAATTAATTAACACAGTGATAGCCGGCGTTGCGTGTCTTCAAATTTCGCGTGTAGACAGTGAAACTTCATTACCATGGAAAGCTCAATGTAGGTTCATAAAGAATATAGTATCGAGGAAAATATTCGTAGTACGAAATTAATATTACTGATATACTTTACTAAAATATGTATAGTAATTAAACTAGTTAAACTTACATGAGTGTATTAAAAATACTTGTACAATATGTCAAATGTCTTCCTGCTTCCAATACAAAAACTTTTATAGGAAATACAGTGAGCGTAACAAGTATTTGTACATTAGCTGATTTGAATAAAAAAAACAAACATTTTTATAAATGTTCAGAATAAATAATCAAGATAAAGATATTTATGTATATTTTGATATCGAAATATTAGTAAATATCCAAAAACTGGTACAAAATATACGCATAATAGTGTAAATACAACTTAATTAAGATGCTTGGAGACTTCGTTAACATAAGTAGCGTTTTACATTAAAACATGTGTTGCAATCCTAATATGAAATGAAGAAATAGAGGAACATCTGAAGAAAAAGAATTTATAAATTAGCAGAATAAGTGCAAAATACTCCGTGAAATTTCTGAAATGGTAAACAGGCTGAGGTTAACAAACTAATGAATTATAGACAGTTATGATGAAAAGAAAATTTTAAAATATAGACCAATAAATATGGGCATGAACGGAAGATAAACGAATATATATGCATAGGTCGATCGTAATTCGCAAGATCAAACAAAGATAAGTCCGGTAAAAATAGTAGCTGAACTTGCAAACTATTTTAATATCGATATATGCAATACTACAGCACGTGACTTCTTATGGATTAAAGAACAGTTCTTAACAAAAAATATGTATTTTGTAAACAAAAATACGTAGCAGGAATAAGCGATTACAATTCGCAAAAGAATATGTTAATCTTCCAGTGGAATATTAACATGGAGTAATATTTATTGACGAGAGTAAATATAATATATATAGTGGAGGATTATCCACGGTTTAAGACTGCGTTAGCACGAATGGTGTTAGATCTCTTTATTTTAACCGTTTCACTTCTGATTTCAAAAATTTTTATTTTAGAAAAAAAAATTACAGAAATATACTTTAGTAAATCTAGTGTATTCAAACTAAATATATATTATAAATAATTTTATTTTCGAAATTTTTTGAAAAATTTGTATGGGATTATATTTTCCATTAGTATTATTTCGTGGGATATATAATCTTAATAATACACAAATACTTAATACTTAATACTAAATCTTTAGTATCTTGCCATTTTACAGCTACAGTAACATTTTCATTGCCTTTTACTTGTGATTCTCCTCGTTTTAGTTTTCCCTTAAATTTTGATATATTTTTTTCAACAATACTTGGGAATTATATATCCCAATCTGTTGAGAGTGAAAGGGTTAACCCAGTTGTTCTTGCTTACTCTTCATATTTGTATTATTTGGGTCTTAGTATTTTAATATTTAAAATATGATGTTTTAGGAATACCATATTGTTCATTATGTACAAGAAAATTAATATTTATTTGTTGAATTTATGTAGTACATGTTAAAAGATAATTTTAATGTTGGTTCATATGGAAAAAGGGGAATAACAAGGTTAATGGTATCATGGATCATAAAGTGTATATTAATATCGTAAAAATGTATATTTAAGCTAGTACACGAATAAAATGAGAGTAGTAGACAATTGTATCTTTTTAAAAGATAATGATCTCAAACACAATGCTTGAAAATATAGAATAGTGTGTCGTATATACGTGTGTGTGAGCGCGCGCGCGCGCGTGTAACATTACAAAATTTCTGAATGTCAGTGTCATGAAAAATTTATGTAGTTATCTGAAAGGAAAAAATCGAAATCGTCGAATATCTTTTTCGGAAAACAATTTAACCCTTTGCACTCGTATGTCTCAGCGTATTGTGTATAAATAAATATTTTGTGGAATTTTCATTTTTTTAAATTATACTCATGAAATGTTACAGCTAAGTATGCTAATAACGTATTGGAAAAGTTTTGTTTTGATTGAATAAAAAAATAAATTCCGAGTTGGCGGTAATTCATGGTCATATTAAATTCGAGTGCAAAGGGTTAACACGTTGCCGCACATTTTTAAATTGACGATCGCCCTGATAAACACATTTTTTTTTTCGATTGTTTGTGACTACCAGATGAAATCGAGTGTAAGTTGTACGTTTGAAAGTGAAAATTATCACATTTGGCCACAGTTTTTCCCAAAAAACTTTCAACAGCTGTACAGCATTTGCTTTACTAATTTAATATGATTCCTATGAGTTAATAGGTGTAAACTTAACACAAGAAAATCAGTTTGAAACAAAATTATCATTTGTGATTTATCTTGCTTATAAAATAGTATAATAATAACCGCATAAAAGAACAATTAATATGCAGTCTGGCATGCTGTAACTTTTTCTTCTAAATGTGTTACTCAATAATTAACAAGTGTATGTGTTAGTACACTTCGTACTAACGCTGTTATTTTTTGTTATCCATAAAAATGTGCACGACGGCTGTAGTCGTCATTTGCCTATATATCGCCAAAAATTGGATGGCTATAGACGTAATTTGCGGCAACGTGTTAAAAAAATGTGATTTTAGAGAAGCGAAATAAAATTTTTAGTACTGTAACGAGGAGTTGAGTAAATTCGATGTCAAAGGCGATCTCATAAAATATTGGACTGGCAGATAAATTGATTTCTGTCACATCTATTCAAATTTATGATTTTTGTAGTATCGTATATATTCCGACAGTTGCCAGATATTTGTCAATATTTTCATAAAAAATATGCACGAATAATATTTTTTCTACGAAATTTATTCTGAAGGTTTCTAAGAATATGTACACATTTTTCGTTTGTTAAAATGCTCGAAATAAACAAAGTATTACGGTGTTTTTGTTCACCAGTTAGCTGTGTTTGATGTCTATATCCGTCATGCAGAATGGTATTATTTTTGCGTCATGACGACTATATCCGTCATGCGTAGAATTTAGTTACCATTCGCTATTTAAATTGCAATTTTAGCAAGAACTAAAATATATTCGTATATCTCACTTTGTTTAAAGTCTTTAGAAGTCAATCTCAATCAAGATCTAATATTTTAAGCTTCAGCAGAAAACATTTCCTTTATTATATACCGTCGAATTTTGTAACAACAAATAATCCATCGCGAAGGTGTGCCGTTTGTTATAAAAAAAGAAAATAAAAGGAAGTAATCACAGTATTGGTGTGCGACGTGCAATGTGCCACTGTCGTTCCTTGTTTACGTGAATACTATTCGATAGAAACAGTCCGAATTTTTAACTTTTATAAACATCTGATTTGTTCCGAGTTTCCCCTTTATTATGTATATACAGTGGCTCCAAAAAGTATTCGTACACTACATTTCAAGGAAATTCACCTAATCCTGAAATTTTGATTTCAATGGAAGTGTGCATGTGTGTAGAGCATAAAGATTTATACATGGAGCAATTTTTTTTCTAAACGGGAATTCTTTTTGACAGGTTAAAAGTTATCCTCAAAGTTTTAGCGATTCTTCATGCTTTGAATACAAGTTTCTCTGGAATCTCTTTTTATGACTGAGTGATAGAAGATTAAAAATTGAACATCTTCTATCTGAAAGGTTTTGCTTTATCACACATCATTACAAAATTGTATTTAAAATTCGAGAAAAGCTATTGAAATCATTAACGTTGTTTTCACCTCCTTAAGGTGGTATTTTAATAAAAGAAAAAATTAATTCGATAAACATACGGTTACGTTCCACATATTTACAAAATTTTATTAAAAACTTTCATCGAAATCAGAACTTTAAGGTTAAATGAATTTATTTGTAACACAGTGTACGAATACTTTTTGGAGTCACTGTAGTACATATATGTTTATGTTAAGTAAATGAGTAAATGAGCCGTTTATTTGGAAAGTGGCCTAAGTTCATTTTTCAAAAAAATCGAGTTAGCTACCTTAATAGTTACATTTTCACATGATATTTTCATTATGAAGAAGATTGTTACTAATATATTTAAAATTATTAAGATTTTGTAACACGAAAATTTGCTGGTCAATGAAGTGATCAAAAAGTTTATTTTGAAAGTGGCCTAACTCCATTCTTGGTAAGAAAATGCATATTATTCACATAATAATTGTCATTATTTTAATAGAAACTGTAATAGGAAAAATAATGTACTGTTTATCCCCCAAGGTTACTATCCTATCATCGAAAAGTATCATGGATGTAATAAGCTTTATTCTAAATAAAATGAAACAAGAAGATTTTTTATCAACAAAATTATTAGAAAAATTTTTAAAAGGGTAAAGAATTCTAACGGAGAATCAATAAACTGGTTAAAAATATGTTGGATGTGTTTTGTGAGAAAATTTAACATATAAAATTTTCTATAAGACATCAGTGAATGAGAAAGAAAATTCTTTTGAGGGGGCTGATAATGTATCTCAAAGTTTCAGCGATTTTTCACGCTTTGAGTTCAAGCTTTTCCGTGGTCCTTTTTTATCATAGGGCAATAGACTATTAAAAATTAAACATATTGTATTTGAAAGGTTTTGCTCCATCAAGTACCATTACAAAGTTATCTTTAAAAAATGAGAGAAATCTCAGAAGCTTCAACGCTGGTTTTACCCCTTTAAAATGGCATTTAGATGAAAAGAAAAGATTAATTCATACGTATACTATTACGATCTACATACCCACAAAGTTTTATCAAATACTTTTATCAGACTCAGAATTTCAGTGTTAAACGAATTTATTTGTGACATAGTGTATGAATACTTTTTGGAGCCACTGTACATAAAAAAAAAATTTGAAATTGTAGAACTGAGAGGGAAGTAGATTTGGGTATATTTGGGTGCATCGCTCCATAAATAAAACTCAGTAAAAATTGCTAGGAATAATAGTAATTATCTCTGCAAATTTTACTCATGAAGTCGAAAAATCCCGTAAATCTAGATTTCTGCTCTTCTTTTTTCTCTTGCTCGTCTTTCCCTTTCGTTTTGCCTAGATCATCAAACCGTGAAGCGTAGCTAAGACAACCATCGCGTGTCTAACTGTTCACCTTAATTACCTTGTTTACCAGCTTGAATTGGGAAACGGTATTGCGAAGAATTTGGGCTAACGGAAAGCGGAAAGCATCGTTTACAGCCACGTGTGTTATGTTTTGAATACATTTCACACTTGTAACTGTACGTTATTGCAATAGAGCCTCCTGTATCTGTGCTCGTGATTATAAATGTGATCTGATTCAAAAACTTAACTCTTAGCGAACGAATATATTTGCCATCTTTGCGACATTATAAATATTTTGAAAAAATCAAATGCCATTATACAGGTTGCATAACGTGATATTTCGAGAAATTTGTTAGGTTTGGCGGTAAAACTAATGGCGATTGCTATTTGTCGTAAGGACAATCGAAAAATTTCGTGTTATTTGTACAGATACGAAAAAAGATTGAGCTGTTTGCTTGGATAGAAAAACACCGGGAGGAAAACAGGAAACACATAATTATTGCGATACTTGTATTAAAAAACCTGGAATTCACACACGGTAGGGGTCGGCAACCTTTTGAGTCGGAAGAGTCAAAAATTATAATTTGCAAAATTTCAAAGTTCTTAAAGAGCCGCAAAATTTTTTCTTGCCAACAATAAATAGTACTTACATGAATAAAGTTTTTAATAAAAAAAAACAATATCTATTTATTCATATATAAGTAGTGTTTTTCATAACAAATTAGATAATATATATGTGGCATTATTAGATAATTACTTATTATTTAAGTAAAAAATTAAAATAATTCAACATTTGTTGAGGATAGTGACGACGCGTGTCACGAGGAAGGGATGTGGTGAAAAGCGAGTACAAGTAGCTTAGAGATAGAATCGGTGCCTAATCCTCGTTAATTGATTCAGAACGATTAAAAATTTTTTTTTGTTCATAAAATAAATAATATTTGCGTATGGAACTAAAGAACTGCAGCTTCACATCTAAAGAGCAGCAGGTTGCCGACCCTTGACATAGGGGATTGTTGGGAGAAATATAAGTAATTTTGTATAAATACATATTTTGTAAAACTATAAAAAATAAATGTAGAAATGTATACAAATCTGTACATTACATACATACATCTATTCGTTTATTTCAACTCCCATTATTTTTCTGTAATTTTCACTTCAGTATCCTTTTGTATAGACATATCTGTCCATATACTTATTATTATTGAAAATTTATATAAAATTCAATAAAGCTGTATTAATTATGCACTTTTTCTCGGTCTGGAAATAAAGCAATTCATTTCTTAAAATTAATCTATTGGTGATCTGCTGGTCATTGTTCTAGAAAACTGCGCTTGTTTATTAAGGATTAAAAGAACGTTATTTTATTAATTGAATCGCATGGGAATAAACGGAATCACAAATGTGAAGAGATTAATTTAAAAAAAAATCTTTGACTTAGATCTAGATCACTTTTACAATTACTGGTTTATATGAATTAATAGGGAGACAAAAATGTTCACATAAAAGAATTTTCGAATAGTAGAACAATTTTACTTACTCTTACAATAAATTTCATTGATTTAAATGGTTATTAAGAAGATTGATAGTTCGTTTAAATATTTGTGTATGCTATATCTCTTTCACTGTTAAATTTCATAATTTTCTACATTAAAGAAATATTATTAAATGACACTCTTCCAATAATAGAATATCTGGATACGATGTTCAAGTAATGGGTGTCCAGATAAGAAAGATTCTAATGTAAGTTTGTAATTTTTACAGAGTGATTTATATAGAACGTTGACTTTCACAGAAGTAATTCCTTATTTTTACTGCGTTTTATTCAAAAATCGTGACATTTTAACTATTTCTTTTTCAAATTAAACAGTTTAACCCTTTCAGTGCCAAACGATGGTGTATCGTTGAGTAAGTGATGGCTCAAACAGAACGTTGACTTTCACAGAAGTAATTCCTTATTTTTACTGCGTTTTATTCAAAAATCGTGACATTTTAACTATTTCTTTTTCAAATTAAACAGTTTAACCCTTTCAGTGCCAAACGATGGTGTATCGTTGAGTAAGTGATGGCTCAAACAGAACGGTGACTTTCACAGAAGTAATTCCTTATTTTTACTGCGTTTTATTCACAGATCGCGACATTTTAACTATTTCTTTTTTAAATTACAGAGTTTTACCCTTTTACTGCCGAATAACGATATATCGTTGCATATATGATGGCGCCTATTCGCATTACAAGGAACTCTATTTCAAAATAAATTTATAAAACGTTACAAATGGTTCAATTTCGTTACAAGACAATTGAAAATATTTTGTATCGATTTAAGTTTTTGTTACATTCTATACTAGTTTGTGCGGAGGCTGTGTACACGCTACAACGACAATATAGAAACTCTTATCACTTGCCATGCATCATAGCAACATCCTTTAGTTTTGTGGTTAGATATCAGCTATTTTGTGACAAATGATTGGAAGTGCAATATCTGTACTTCATACTAGGTGATCCATATAAAACTATGATCGAACGATGATTTTGCTTGTGTGCAAATACTGTTTCTAAAAAGAGGATTGATCTTTCTCTTTTTCATACTGTTTTATATTTATGTTATTCGTATGATTTTCGACAAATATTTAAATACAATTGGCATTACTTTATTCTCTCTTTATTTCGTAATATGCTTCTTCTGGAATTTTGTAAATATTATTCTTACTCTGGTTTTTATGAACTTTCTCCCAAATCTTACAAGGAGAGTGCAAGCTCTTCGGGTCACCGATTTAGTTGAAACCTTTCACACTTGTAGATCTAGTCATTCTGTTCACAAAAATATAGCACTATAGGGGCAAACACTCAATATTTTTCGACATAATTATGATTATAGTTTCATTATTACGGTAAGTATAATTCTATTCAAAGTGTTCATCAAGTAATAAAGTGGTTTACCGGAAATGTACAAGGATTTGTACCCCGCGGACTCAAGTTCAAATCGGTTGAGAGGACACTTACTAACATTTTTTCTTCCTTTTTTCAACGTATCTTTTTTTATTTTCTGCTTATTTTTTGTTCATGGAAATATGTTGAATTATAAATAAATTGTAAATAAAATGTCTTACTAAAAAACTTCAATTCTATTTGATACAGAAAAAACAAAAATATAAAACCTTTCGCTCGTTGAGGCTCATTGAATTGAAGTTTTTTAGTAAGACACTTTATTTACAATTTATTTAAAATTCGACATGTTTCCACAAACAAAAAATGAACAGAAAATAAAAAAGATATATTCAAAAAAGAAAGAAAAAAAAGTTAGTAAAGTCCTCATGGATTTGAACTTGAGTCCGCGGCGTACAAATCCTTGTACGTTCCCGGTAAACCATTTTATTACTTAATAAACACTTTGAATAGAATTATAGAATTACACTTACCATAATAATAAAACTTTAATCATAATTATCTCAAAAAATATTGAGTGTTTGCCCCTATAGTGCTATATTTTCGTGAACAGAATGACTAGATCTACAAGTGTGCAAGGTTTCAACTGAATCGGTGACCCGAAGGACTTGTACTCTCCTTGTTAGTAAATTCATCAAATTGGTTCAATATTTTTCGCATAGATACGATACTTTCGCTCGACACTAAAAGGGTTAAGGGTTCAGTTGCTCAACCCTCGTACGATGAATGCAGGGTTACTTTGACCCGTTCGAGATACGGTAAGAAGTGGAATAAATTTATCTGTAAGAATCGTACAAAACGTACCAGTAGAAAACTGAAAAAAGGAAGTAAAGTGTATGATGTTTAAAGTGTGGGTAGAATGGAACAAATTATGATGAATTCGGTTAATCACAGGTGAACATAAAATTGTTTATTGGATTGGATATCATAAACTGACATACACATATATACAGTCAACCCTCCTATAACGCGGTACTCTCAGAACGCGGTTTCCATATAACGCGGAGCTGAAATTGCGACAGCCCTCCTATAACGCGGTACTCTCAGAACGCGGTTTCCATATAACGCGGAGCTGAAATTGCGACAGCCCTCCTATAACGCGGTACTCTTACAGCGCGGTTTCCGTTCAACAACGTCCCATCAGTTCTTTCCGTGCACCCAATAAATGATTTTAACTGGATATGTTTATATAAACATTCAAGCTTATCTCTTAGCCGTTTACGACATCAGTTTCAGTCGTCTCAGAGCTCTTTCACAGTACGTTTCGTTGGTAACCAATTCTTTCCAAAATTTTGTTGCTGGCACTTCCAAATCTTGATTTACAAGATGTGAAAAAAGGGCTAAATTTGGCTAAAGAATTAGAACTTCATTTCATTCAAACTGATCATTCAACGGTGCGCTGCGCAAAGTTTAAAAGAGAGTTAAGGAATTGCTTAGCTACCTATAGAGAGGTTTTAGGGGAGTTAGAAAAAAAAGCTACAATCGAAAACCAATGTGAAGATGAACCAAGCGAGGAAGACATTTTACCCATTAAAAGAAGACGAGTTAGGCGACTCATATTTGACAGCGAGGATAAGTGTTAAAAGATTACATAATTTTACAAAAGTCTTTCTTTTTTTTTTGTTGGAAAACAGTTTTTTAGTTTAGTTTTTGTTTCATTTTTTTTATCATTTCCTTATATGAACTCTTCAATTCAATAAAATTAATTTATAATTTATCTTGTCTTTTGTATTTATTGGTCTCCATATAACGCGGTACGAATGATGTGATTTGTACTAATTCTGAGTTTCTTATAGCGCGGTTTCCATATAACGCGGTACGCACTCACCGCGTTATAGGAGGGTTGACTGTATATATATTCTATTTTTTATTATATTACTCTATCTCTTAATTTCTTTCCCACTCATTCTCTGCTCGTTCGATGATGCTCTCTGACAAACGTAATATCAAAAATTTTGCGTCCCGGTGCGAAAGGGTTAATCCTTGGCTGTCTAATTTCTTGTTGAACCGCTCATAGAAAGGGACGCCTGTAGTCACAGACGTCGCGACGTGCAGCCGTTCCGGTCGTTCCGGTCGTCTTCGCACGCCAGGAAATTTCTTTGTCCGAGTGCCGTCTTTTGTCGAAAGTTCCCTACTGGTAAAGACCACCTGCGTCTCCTCGATACCTGTTCCGGTGCATATTCCTTGCATTCTGCGCGCAGCTTCGTACACGTCTTTGGGTTCCTTTATAAGTACGCTCCGCACCTGTCCCTAACCCTTGGCATCTTGCACACCACGGTTGATTCCGTTAACTCTTTGGATTTAGGTGGTTTAAAACTGATCCGACATTTTGCTTCGCTTTTTATGCATGCTGGGATATATTTTAACCCACCTCGAGAAATTGAAGTTATTCAGTCAAACAGTTCAATATTTTAATAATTGAAACGAATGGTTTTTGCATTGATTTTTGTATTAACCAGTTAAGTGTGTTTGACGACTATATCCGTCATGGAGATATGGCAAAATTTTGTGTCATGACGACTGTATCCGTCATGCGTAAAATTTTGTTACAATTTGATATTTAAATTGTAATTTTGGAGAAAACTAAATTATATTCGTAAAGTTTAATATGTTTAGAATGTTTAGAGGTCAACACGAAATAAAAAAAAACAAATGAAAATTATAAATAATTTGAGTTCGATTTATATCTATATCCGTCATCGCCTGATTATCGCGACACACAATGGGAAGTGCTTTGTAAAGAAGTTGCCACACTTAACTGGTTAAAAAACATTTTGTGCAACTTGGGTTTTTATTTTCTTTAAAATTTTGTACCTCAAGAAGTTGATACGTTTTTGTTAATTACTGATATATCGCAGCAATTGTCGTAGAAGAAAAGTACCTAATCCATATTTACACTTTTTCCTCTGCAATCTGTATACATTTTTGTTCAAAAAATAATTTTATAACGATTGCAGAAATCTCAAATATCGTGAGAAAACCGTGTTGTTCCATGGTCAAGTGTTTGTAAAGAGATCCAATGCCACAATAAATGCACTAAATTGCACCGGAAACATGTGGACCAACAGCTTCCCTGAATGATATAGAATAACCTGTGAAAGTTTTATGTACAAGAGAGCAATCCAGGTTTTATCATGCGAACGCTAGACACGTTATGCATCAATGCATCAGTTAACCCATTCACTGCCACGCAAATTTAGAGTGTCTTGTCCTGGGTGCCAAGATTTTATTTTAACCCTTTGCACTCGAATTTAATATGACCATGAATTACCGCCAACTCGGAATTTATTTTTTTATTCAATCAAAACAAGACTTTTCCAATACGTTATTAGCATACTTAGCTGTAACGTTTCATGAGTATAATTAAAAAAAATGAAAATTCCATAAAATATTTATTTATACACAATACGCTGAGACATACGAGTGTAAAGAGTTAAAGTGTAGGAAAAATGACCGAGGGGTTACACACAAACTACTCTCGGAATTCTTTCTAAGGCAACGACAACAACTGATACCTCTCGCGAGGCTCCCTATTTATTTGTTTCCGGTCTGATAGGCGGTTCCTACCTTTGCCAATCAAGCCTTTCAAAAAAATGTCCCCACTCCGTGCAAACCTCGGTGACGCTTTTGCACCTAAGACATCGGCTTTCCACATTTTCTTCGGTGACCAGGTTTATGATGCGACCCTTGTTAGATTTTATGAAATTAGTGATGTTTCTATGCACCTTTGGCAATTACTTGGTAAAGAAATTGTTTTATTTATAAACTACAAGTAATACACGTATAAACAGATAAATGTTATTAAACGACTCATACATCCAATTCTTACAACCATCAACCGTGAACTGCGCGGCGTCGAGCACGCTCTTGTCTTTTATACTTGTTAGGAGTATTAGTTTCGAATATTCTGGAAGGTCCTCCACGCGTCATAGAATAAGCCGTAGGGAACATTCTGGAAGAACCTCGATAAATGACAAAACACAGTCGCACGCTTACACACCTACACAGATTCCCACAAATCACGCATACATCTCTAACAACCCTTTATTTTTACAAATGACCTAGCAATCCATGAGCCTGATAAACCTGGTCCTTGTCCGAACGACCAACTGTTTAACCCTTTGCGGACAGAGCCGCTCGATAGGTGAGCGCCGCTGTGGACCACAGGTATCGGAGCGCGCAGTGAAGAAAATATTCACGTCGCGCGTTTGCGTGATAAAAACTGAAGCATTATTTAACCCTTTGACTGCTGAATACTCTGAGCCGAAACGCTTCGCGTCAACAGCGTGCAGCCGGCAATAGCTATCGCTGGGGACTGAATACTTTTTCAAGCAATCTGAAACTGTTCGGCGGTGTATTAAATTTTAATATAATACAGAATCGAATTACTGTTACTTTATCCAATTCAAAATTAATATTTTTTAATTTTTTAAATACTTTTTATCTTCAATGTATATTGTTTATTCATCAAGGGTAAAGTTTTGAAACGCCATAATTTGATAATTATAATGTATTTATTAGCATATTGAACACTTCGTGTATATCTTCGGACGGTCAAGGAAAACTAATAAAACATACGCATCGGCCGACAATAACATTTGTCTGGGAACAGATGAAACGAATTTAAGATATAGCGAAAATTGACGAAATAAACGAGATTTCGGTTTTTCTTGTTGATAAGCAACAAGGTATGTTGTTTCTGAGTGTTACACGGATATGATAAAATAATTTCTTGACAAATTCAGTAAGACAGCAGTAAATGATCAAAGCCGTCGCCGAGCGCACATATGCGCCCATAGTCTATATCGACGGCTTGTGCTGGGCGCATATATGCGCCCGTAGCAGTCAAACGGTTAAATAAGTTTTTCATAAAATCTAACAAAATCATAAACAAACAAATTTATTCGTGTTTACGTATGAAACGTTTTATATTCTTGCTTTGTATAGTTCAAAACAATCACATATGTGCAAGGTTGGCTTAGCCGAGTAGCACAATAGTACATCGACTCTCTCCTTCCACGTTTTACCTCCCGATTCGAGCATACGACACAATCTTTACTTCTTCCTGTCTCACTTCGCCGAATAATATGTAGAAAGCCGTTGAGCCTTTCTGCTGTTCCAGGAGTCGAAGGTGGCTTGGGATCAGCATCTCGAAAATCTCTAATTAATTGTGTTGGCGCGAATTGTAAGCTCGATTGCGCCTTGTCGCCGGCCAAATTAATTTTAGGCGACTGGTTGAATTTGATGGTGTTACGTGTGTCGCGGCTGTTAATTGCACCGAAAGTGTCCGTTGCAATTGTTTTGATGCACCGAATGATGTGCTACAAAGCGTCCGAATGTTGACGCGTAGATCTATACGAACGAGATCTATTTCGTAGATATGGATTGCGATTTCGATGGTTTGTACTTTTGTAAGACGACGTAGACTGTATTTTTACTATTCGCGACGCCGAAGTGACTCGGTTTTATATGGAGGAGTTCGACTGGTCACTCCTCCATACCTCAAGACGATACGCTAATTGGTTAAAGTCAAAAAGTCAAGACTCCAATCAGCGTATGCCCTGAGTGCCACCAACCCCCGTTCTTGTGCCCTTAGCACGCGTTTCGAGAACGAGGGTGGGGTGAGCCACTCGGAGCGGGAAGGTTTCCCGAATTTTGGCGACGAAGGGGAAATTTCCTCCGGGCCCATGTACCTCTCGCATGTGGGTACCGGCTGAGCGCCAGGTCTATTGAAAGTTCCTTATTTACGACACGGGCTTGGCTATTGAGGAGACACGGTTGACTCGAAATTAAGACTGTTGTCCCTCTGTGGACGTTAAGAGGGTTTGAAATTAAGCAGAAATACGCGACGGTTTCTTCGTCCTCAAAAATAGCATTACCGGCACGCTCATGTCGTAAATATGCCAAGGAAAACTTCCCGCTGTTGTTCCGTAGGACGGAACAAATTGATCTACCAAAATTAAAAGTCTCTAATTTCATTGAGAGACAACTTGACTTCTTAGGCTAGTATACCCATGCGTATATTATCCTTTACGATGACAGACGTACGCCAGCCGCAGCGCGAGAGTTGGGCGGATATATCCGACACTCGTCCGCAAAGGGTTAACCCTTTGCACTCGAGAGGTGACTGTTGGTCGTCTAACGATACTAACTTCAAAAGTGTTCAAATTCGAAATATTTACTAAGTATTCGCCTATATTAACCCTTTGCGGACGGAGTAGTAAAGAAAATAGTCACGTCGCGTGTTTGTGTTATAAAAACTAAAGCTGTATTTAAATAAGTTTTTCATAAAATCTAACAAAATCATAAACAAACTAATTTAGGCCAACTTGACTTCTTAGGCTAGTATACCCATGCGTATCTTATCGTTTACGACAGACAAACGCCAGCTGCAGCGCGAGAGTTGGACGGATATATCCGACGCTCGTCCGCAAAGGGCTAATAAATAATAATATAATCTAATAAGTTACAAATATAGTATTGAAATGGGATTTATTGTAATTTG
>JAOPTO010001076.1:55799-74124 GCA_033822845.1 Tetrapedia diversipes | reverse complement strand
TTAATCATAATTATTTAATTGTTCGGTTGTTTGCTTGCGTTAAAAACATTTTTAATCCAAAAATGTAGGTTCCACCGAGACTTGAACTCGGATCGCTGGATTCAAAGTCCAGAGTGCTTACCATTACACCATGGAACCACTTGTTGGACTAACATTAATCATAATTATTTAATTGTTCGGTTGTTTGCTTGCGTTAAAGACATTTTTAATCCAAAAATGTAGGTTCCACCGAGACTTGAACTCGGATCGCTGGATTCAAAGTCCAGAGTGCTCACCATTACACCATGGAACCACTTGTTTATAACATTTATGCCAATCATTAACAATTATCGAATTCGCGTCTGATACTTCGCGAAAACCGTGTCTGTTGCGGTAAACGAAAAAAAGAACCGAAAGCTTTATCGCAACTCAGTCCTCTCTTCTTCGCAGAAGTCTTCACTTTCTCTTTTAAATTATTATCAGTACCCTTTCCAATCATATCTTATCTGCACTTTCATAAATGTTACCAAAATTTACCAACTAAAATATGAATACACAATTTGTTTTAAAGGTAATCGCACTACATTTATATAATATTTTTCATTATTATTTCATATCTTGAATGATTAAAATGATTCATAATTATACACATTAACAATACATCATCAGTAAAACAGTTTGACTCAAAAAACGAATATAAAAATATGACTCCAAAATAACAAAGAATCTCAACTCATCAAAGACAAGAACAAGCCTAAATAATTCAAATGCTGTCGAGCAATTAAAACGCACTGTTTCTTAAAAATTTCACCCCTTATCACCCCCCAACATTCCTCTAAAACGTTCACCGTCCTGCAAATATAATACAATTAACGGAATCGCGCCAGCCGCGCTGCATTTAGGCATTCCCACTGCTCTTTATTCATTACAGAGTCGGTCACGGTTTCAATCCTGCCCCGTGACCTCGGTGACGGTGGCGTAAGTCGAAAGGGTTGTCTCGGTTGCAATATTCATAAGTAAGCGGCTTGCTTTTCGCGGCTCGCCGTCAAGTTTAACGGTGTTACGCGTTAACGGTCGATGCTTAAGAAAGTTTCCTTTGACAGAAACGTGGAGGAAGGGTTGACGGAGGGACGGGGGGAGGGAGGAATGGGGGGAGGGATGGTTTGGCAGGAGCTAGGGGTGTGTCTCGTCGAGTTCTGGCTCTTTAGCTTCACGCTAAAGGTTTATTTCGCGACGACGAGGCGGCGAGACGTGCGGCAAGGGGGAAGGGGTGAAGGGGGGGGGGAGGAATTCTCTCGCGAGCTGTTCTTTCGTTTTATTGTTTATTCAGAAACTCGTTAGCATTTCATGGGGCCGGCCGTTTACGGCGTGCAACGCGCACACGAAACGATCCACTGTTCACAGTTGGGGGGGGGGGGGGGGGGACGGTGTAAGCGGATTTTTTTCTCCTTCAGGGGCACAAAGGGGCTTGTTGCTGAAGCCGCTAGCTTTTTGACCGTCCTCGTCGCGCTTAGCCTCCGCGGAATAATTAACGCGGTATCAAAAGGGATTATGAAAATTCCGTGGACCGTGCAGGGAGCGTTTCGCGCGAGTTTAAGTCTCGCGTTGAGTGAAAGGAGGAAATCTTCCTGCTAGCAGCCACACCATGATACGCGTATTTGTTTCCGACGAAATATGTCCTTTGGCTCGTGGCGCTGGTTTCGAACCGTTCAGAAAGAAATTGTAATTACCTCTGCCTGATAAAGAAAAGCGGTTTGCTTGTTCAACCCTCGTTGAAAGCGTCTGAATAAACTTAGAGATCAAAGAGGCAAACAGGAAATTCCAAAAGCTGTATCGATTCTCATACCGACAGCTCTTCATTTTCCTTTGAACGCTATCACCGTGAAAGGGTGAAAAATCCAAGAACTCGGGTAACCGTTTGGCAAACCCCTCCCCTATATTTTAATTCATACCACCAAGGGAGGAAAAGGACGTCTAACCTTATTTTACCGCTGACATCCCCGTCGCATCTGCCAGGTGCGCTTTGCTCCAGAGAGGAGCAAATTATTCTCAGGCAAAATTCCCCGCTCCCCCCTTTCGTAACGTTGACTTCCTCCCGCGTGATACCGGCACGAAACGCTTCGAAAGCAGATCCTTAGCTCGACGTCGCAGTAATGAGTGCATCATCCCCATTATGCAACCTGGGACGAGTACGGGAAGGATGCTCCTTCCACGAGCCGATGCGAGTTCATAATCACGGGGACAAAGCGAGCGCGGGCGGTAGCCGCGCTCCGGAAATGACGATCCTCGAGGAGCTTCCTTCCATCGTCCTTCTGCCGGTGTCCTCGGGAGGACGCACAATGGCGGCCGTAATACGAATCGGCAGGAAACCGATGACGGCGTTGTTGCGTCCTCCGGCCTGGCACAAAAGCCGCGGCAGCATCTAGGTAATAACTTGGGGTAATCATCGAACGAGACGAGCGCCCGACCGTCTGGAAGGATGCGTGGCTGTTGTTCCTGCCACGGGAATATGTGGCCTGGTAATCACTGCTGTTCGTCTGAAATAATTCGTTTCCTTCTGCTAGGGGGGGAGATCGCGAGGATGAATGCGGAGAACGGTCGATTCTGGGGGAGATGCCTCCTGATTTTCGTGTTTGCTCGGTGGTCTTGTGTTTTAGCAGGTTCCACAGCTTGAGTTGGTATAAATGTTTTGGTGGTTCTGGTTTCTTTACTGTGTAGGGGTGGTTTTGTTCAGAAAACAGGTTTAAAAGTGTGTCTGAAGACCATAGAGTGTTAAGTGACCTATGGCTATTACGATTACGATCCCTGCTAGGTTAAGGTTGTTATTATTGTTATTGTAGTTATTATGTTTATGTATTGTTATTATTATCATTATTATTACGAGTTTATCATTTCTTTTTCTCCCTTTTTCGTGAGGGGGTTTCCGCACTGGACGGGACTTTGCCAAGTCTAGCTTGGTTTTTAACTGTTGTGGTAGGTTCTGATTATGCTGCATGTATGTAGTATTATTACTTTATGTATTTCGCTATGGGTATTTGTGGTTATTTTTAATCGTGTTAGGTGTTTCTTGAAGTTTTTGGTGCTATTCCTGTTGCTGATATTATTAATTGTATTATTTGTACTTATTATTATTATTATTAGTAGTGGTAGTAGTATTATTATTATGATTATTATTATTGTTATTACGATAGGGAAAGGGATAGAGAAACAGTAATTGTAAGTAGGTTAGAAGAGCGAGTGGAATAGGCGGTGAATAATATGAATAGGATAAATGTAAGCTAGATATAAGCCAAAGAGATGTTTATAAAACGGAAGACTTGCATTCCTAGATGGAAAGCAATACAGAAATACCAAGTGTGTCTGAAGATGTTTGAATAGGTAAAAACAGTCAAAAAGGGATATTTGTCGATTGGATACATTATAGTACAAGTTACGTAATAATCAGATGCTATTTTATACTTCAGGCTGTCGAAGTTATAATTCATTTAATGCGAGGAAGCAAACTTTGAGAGCTCTCAATTATACCCAACGCATCGTTTATAATTTACCACCCTGATGTTTCTTTATAAACGTTCCCCTTTGCTCAAACCGTTTCTTCGCGTTTCTTTACTTGTCAGTTGTGTCTACCAACGCTAACGCAATAACCTCGGTATCCTCTTAAGAGAGAATAATATGTTGTGCTTGCAAAGGGAAAATCTCGAAAGGATGCAGAGAGGTGGTCACTTTAGAGTAATTATCACCTTCTTCGGGAACAAATGCGCAGAATGCATTCGAGAGGGCAGAAGAACCGTATTCATGGATGATGAAGCGTCGGGATGGTTGTCTCGCGACACACTGGTGGTGCACACTCGAGCAAACATTAACGCACGGACGCGAGAAGAAATAGGGGAAAGCGGTGAGCGTACGCCACGAAACTCGCTTGGAGAAGTGGAGAATCTCCTCTCTGTTGTCTTGCTGGTGCCACGGCGTCATTACGCCTCACCCTGCTCTCTCCCTCCTCGAAGGACGACGCCGTGGTTTTAATTACGCGGATGAAAGTGTGCACGCTGACGCGCGTCCTTCTGCTACTCGCCCGCATTTTAAATGGAGCAGCGCGTGACACACATGTTGCCTGAGATGTTTTTCTCCCCGGGTGGAAAAAAAACAGGTTCGAAATAGAGACGCGAACAGTGGTGCTCGTCGAAGGTTATTTTTAGACGGAATAGAATTTCTTCTCGTAAAATCATGCTGTGGATGCTTGTGTGTCTATGAAAGAGAAATATACAAAATGCATAAAAACAGCCAAGTACGCATTATAATATTTAGGGGTTGAAAGAAGGCTCTAATTATATCCCACGCTTTCACGACGATTTTATTCTCTCTACATAAAATCCAACAGAATTATTTCTTAGCGCATAAAAAGTGACTTCATAATTCCAGAATGCTTATCTCCAGGATTTAATGAAATATTAATTAGTAAAATCGACTGTTCAGCCAATTCCACTTCAATTCTTCAGATCCATAATTCCCTCAACAACTTAACACTTAACCGACTGAATGGGGAAATCTTCCATTTTGTCCTCAACAGGGCGCTGCAATTGATTCTATTTGCTTTTGTTATTAGTTCGTCTTGAACTAAGGTTCAGTTCATAAACTTTCCAAAATACAATTTTTAATAAATTCAACATCAGCTCAGGACCAACTAATAACAGAAGTAAATAGAATCAATGGCACTGCTTTGTCAAGGAAAAAATGAGAGCTCTCCCCATTCGATCGGCTAAGTGTTAACCACGATCGATTCGAAGAGGGACGTTGCACGAGTAAAAAGATGATCTTATAAATTTTATATGTGCACCAAAACTAGCCTAACCTGAGTCCATTCTTTACTAAGCTAAATTATACGAACTATTTCATTGGACAAAAACTGGGCTTACGTTGGTACTCTTACCTACAAGTTTGCTTCGCCCGGAAAAACTATTATCCCAAGTTGGATCATAAAACCATAGCAGTGGTTATTACCTTCGAGACTGCAGCGCAATTCTTTCGTCGCAAAAAGGCACGTTTTCGCGATTAACCTATTAACCCCCTGTGTCCACGTCCTTACACAACTCTTCGAACTTTGCTGTCCCTCCCCCCTCCAACGATCGTGATCATTTTCCAGCAATTTCAGGATGCGCCACCATTTTCCAAGGAAGTTCGCATTCCCACCCTAAAAGCGAAGAACAAACTGAGATTTCTTTCGACCCAGTTCGATACCATTCTCCGTCAACAAGCAAGCCATCCCTCGCAACACCCTGAACCACCCCTTTTAACCCCCTGTAAAACCATCCAGCCTTCTTCACAACGTGCACCCACGGTCCGCAGTTTACCAGGGAAGTTTCCAGGCCTTCGTCTTCGCGAAAACTTTTCGATCCCTCGTCTTTAAAGGTAGGACGTTGCCCCGGGTATGCGCGAAGGGGTTTGGTACCACTGGCATAGATGCATAAACGCGCTGGCACACGCACACGCGCGAGCCCCGGAGCACGCGCGCGACGTGCGTGTGGACGAACAAGACGAGCGTACCTACATTACATGCAAATAAATATGCCATGCGAGAGGGAACGAGGTGTGGGGAGCGCGGGAGCTGACAGGGTGCAACAATAGGCCCTCACCAGTCGCCATGGTAACACCATCAATCCCTTAGCAACAGCTTGAGATCTTAAAGCCGAGGATTCGCAGCGACTCGCCCGGGGATCATTTAATGACGGTGTCGGTCGAGATTCGTGGTATGATTATCGGGTGCGACGGGTTTCCGAGTTTTAAGCATTCTTACGGTGACTGGGTGGTGTCAGGGTTAGAGGGCAGTTCGAAGATCTAAGGGTGGTTTGACTGTACAAGCTGTTGGATTCCGAACAAATCTTTACGTACGTACTGAACTGACTATTTACAGAGATTCTCACAATATTTTTTTCGGATGGCTTTTTTAACTCTTTGAGGCACAGGATTTCAAAAAATAAATAGACCTATGTCGCATAGACATTTTGTTGCGTTTTAAATTAAACAAAATTGGTATATTTTTATTAACGAAGTGCTGACACGTTGAAACTTGCCAACACAAACGAACATACTTATACAATTTTTTTATGCTGTTACCAACTGCTTTACGTAAACAAAACTAAATATTGTAGGAATTATTTATTGGCCGATGGGCTTTTACATAAACTACGAGCTAATGCAACGACTTATAATAACGCACCGTGAACTATATACTCTGACTAAAAACTCTGAACTGTGAACTCTGAATTATCTATGAACTGAAAACTCTGAACTGTGAACTCTGAACTATCTATGAACTGAAAACTATGAACTGTGAACTCTGAACTATCTATGAACTAAAAACTCTGAACTGTGAACTCTGAATTATCTATGAACTGAAAACTCTGAACTGTGAACTCTGAACTATCTATGAACTGAAAACTATGAACTGTGAACTCTGAACTATCTATGAACTGAAAACTATTAACTCTATACTGAAAACTATGAACTAACTCTAATTATCGCGAGGCTTCCTATTTATTTGCCTCTAGCCTGATAGGCGGTTCCTGTCCTTACCAATCAGGATCTTCGGAAAAAATGCCCTTCGATATCCGCACGCGTTTGCATCTAGGATATCAGCCGTCCACATTTTCTTCCCGGAAGATAACGCGGCCCCGAAAAAATAACACGGCGACAACTCGAAGTCTAATCCGCGGTCGCTTAAAGAAAGCAATGGCAATCGGCATTCGTTATTCTTTGCCTATACAAAGGCCCTATTAATTTGTAAATTGCCTACAATATAAACTATTGCAATATTTCAAGGTGGGTCTAATAACGTCCCACCATGCATTACCGTGCGTCAGAAAGGTGGGACATTTTTAATCCCACCTTGCCCTAAAGAGTTAAGGGAAAATGACAGGATAGTGGAGTGGGGATGTGGATGATGAGCAAGAGCATGAGTAAGGAATAAGAATTTGTCTGTGATACGGGGATGAGTAAGGAATAGGAGTTTGTCTGTGATACGGGGATGAATAAGTTGGGTATCCAACAAAGGAATCATACCTAAATTTCCTTTTCAAAATATAGATGTATTGAATTTTACGTGCAACGTGAATGATATCTTAACACTTTAAAGCATAGTGGGATTAAAAATGTCCCAACTTTTTGATGCACGGTAATGCATACTGGGACATTTTTAGACCCACCTTGAAATATTGCAATAGCTGGTTTACATTCAGTTTTACTTATGTAAAGCAGTTGATAATACCATAAAAAAGAAATGTTATAAGTATGTTCGCTTGTGTATCTTGTCAATAAAAATATACCAATTTTGTTTCATTTAAAATACAACAAAATTTCTGTGCAACATGTGTCTATTTATTCTCTGAAATCCTGTGCCTCAAAGAGTTAATCCAACCCTCAAGTACTTTTTAACTTGGATCAATTTATAGAAGCATCTTTGATTTTTAGGGAATTTTTCAGTCCTACCTAGCTTTCCATAAGTGCAGTAATACAGTTAAGCATGATCCTATTTTCTGCCGGGTCTTCACCAATTTTTTTTTTCTTTTTGGAGTCTTCCTGCTTCTATCGAAAATTGCTGGATGAAAATTTGTTATCGAAGGTTGCATGCAATTACACGCTTAGTCTTTAATCTTTTGAGTGTTATAGACACATATATGCGTCCCACGACAGTTACTGGTGGAGACCATGGACGAATAAATGCGTTTGTCGATATTTTCTGCTGGGTCTTCAATAATTTTGTTTTTTTTTTCTTGGAGTCTTCCTACTTCTATCGAAAATTGCTGGATGAAAATTTATTATCGAAAATTGCATGCAATTTTTATGAAAACTCCTCAAATTTTACGATCACGTCACTTTTATCTGGCCGGATCTTTCAAACGGTGCCAGGACCTCGAATATAAAACGAAAGGCGGACTTTAATCACGCCGAGCCGTGTTATCAAATTTCCATGCTTCCACTCCCGCACTCGATGGTTCACCGTTCGTTCTTTTTCCGTGGTTATCGCGTCGAGACGTGACGAAATCCGTTTCCCACTGCTTTTCAGGCAACCCGTACGTGACGAAGATAACGGTCCGTCCCGAACGCCAAATAAGAGGACCAAAAAAAAAAAAAATGAAATGATTGTGCCGAGCAAGTAATCGCGATGCAATTATCGTGCGGACCGGCTTATAGGATTCTGTATCGCGTGTACGTTCGTACGAAGAGGGAATTCTGTTGGAACGTTTTAAGATTTTAACAAGTTCACCGACAGGCAAATTGTGTACGACTTTATTAATTTACAATGGTATCTTGAGTTTAATTAGTTCCGTAACCTTGCTCGTACGTCAAATTGCTCGTATCTCAAAACAATTTTCCCCATTGAAATTAATTGAAATGCCATTAATCCGTTCCAGTTCCCAAAACACAACCTCAGTTGTTTTTGTTAAGTGTTTTTGAATAAGAAAAATGTATTTACAAGAAGAAACATTTATTTATAAATAACAAATACATATTCTATAAAAACATAATAAAAGAAAAAGTGAAGTGTAAATATGTCTGAAATATGAGTTTTGTTTTTCCATTTTAAATTGGTATAAAAACGAAACTAAATAAATAATCGATAAAATTTATTTACTAATAAAGGTGGAAGTTCAAGCAGCAAGAAAACAATATAAGATTTTAACAAGTTCACCGACAGGCAAATTGTGCACGACTTTATTAATTTACAATGGTACCTTGAGTTTAATTAGTTCCGTAACCTTGCTCGTATGTCAAATTGCTCGTATCTCAAAACAATTTTCCCCATTGAAATTAATTGAAATGCCATTAATCCGTTCCAGCTCCCAAAACACAACCTCAGTTGTTTTTGTCAAGTGTTTTTGAACAAGAAAAATGTATTTACAAGAAGAAACATTTATTTATAAATAACAAATACATATTCTATAAAAACATAATAAAAGAAAAAGTGAAGTGCTTACGGAAGCGTTTAATTTTTGTCACTGGTCTTCGCTTTTTTCGTCACTCTTTGCTCATTTTCATCTGCAATCACTTGCTCGTATCTCAAATCTTGCTCTCATCTCAAAGCAAAATATCGGTGGCTCGTATCTCAAAACACTCGTATATTAAGGCACTCGTATATCGAGGTACCACTGTATACGTTTTTCTAACTCTTAATAACAACTGTGCCGAATAAAACAATTACTGCTCTAATGTGATTAGTATATATTTACATTTTTAATATGAAAGACTTACAAAATTATTAAAATACAAAATGCATTTGGATGTCGCACATATGCTACGCTCGTACCCACAGTGTTGTTAAATTAACCCTTTGCAATCCGCTGTGCTGGACGACAGTTTATCTGGTATCGGTTTGCTAAAATATTATAAAACGTACGATATACGTGTAGCGTTCAACCCTTTCCCCAAATAAGGATTAAAATTTTTGTCACTCCGTGATGAAAGAAAGGGATAGGGAGAAGAATATTACGAATACTTAAAATACCAGAATTGATAAGCGCCTGTTTCTGAAAATTTATTAATCTTTCTGAAAAAATCTTTTTTCGACTTGTCACCCGATTAAGGGAAGAAAAGGATAAAAAGTGATAATAATGGTCACGAACACTTGAAATACTAGCCCTTTGCACTCCGTTGTCCCCTCTCAGGGGACATTACAATTTATTAGTGATTCCGGGAAATTAACTTATCCCAGCGCAACCTTTTTAGAAATGCATGATTCTGCTGAAGTGGCACAAGGTATCGGATCAAAATATGGTACAGTTACCAAGATATATATAAAAAAATTAGTGATTTTGAGAAACCGAGAATACGTTAATTCACATCATCAGCGGACAACAGACTGAACAATAAATTGGAAGCTTTGAAACCTAGTATTAAATAATAGAATGTTTGGATACGATATTCAGATCACCTCGAGAGGTGATTGTTAATCGTTTATGGTATTAACTTTAAAAAAATTCAAATTTGAAATATTTGCTAAGATTCTGCTATATTAACACTTCGTCGACTTCGAGCTTATTAACCCTTTGCGCTCAAGAGGTGCGAGTTAGTCACCAAATGAAAGTTTCGCAAATTTTCAGACTTTAGTTAGTTTGTTTATTCGTTAGACTCAGAGGTTAAATAGTCGTATATGTAAATTTTAGTATATCACCAAATTAAATTAACACTTTGCCGTCCGGCTCGTTTGTAACCATTTCTTCGCTTGACGCCGGCAGAACTGATCGTGTTACTTCGCTTGTCGCCGGCTGTTTTTGGAGAAATTGGGAAATGATAAATTTCAAGTTTTACTAATCTCATCGGTAGTTCTCACGAGTTTTCAATCAAAATTCAATTCAAAAAATGTACATATGTAAATAAATGTAAAATTTCTATGTTTTATATATTTGTTTATTTACATTTTCTTTGGTACTTATTTAGTATTTCTCTTTTAAATGATACGAAGCAAAACAATCACTAACATGTAATGCAACTCCACACGACCTGCATATCAAATTTGTTGTTTTTCTTTTCTTGTTTTTGGTACATACAACGCAACTTCTTCGTTTTCGTTTATTGCTTTCGGAAATGAATACTAACTGGTGACGTATATAACTTATTCCATTTAAGTAAATTAGCAACAAAACCCTACAGATCATCAACGGAATGCAAACGATACTAATGTGCTGTCGCCGGCCACTTCTTTACGCGAAACACCACTGTGGTGTCGCCGGACGGCATAGTGTTAAATGATGTCTTATCTTCTAAATCTTAGTAAATATTTTGAGTTTGAAAATTTTTAAAGCTGGTATCATTAAACCACTAACAGTCACCTCTCGAGTGTGCAAAGGGTTAAAGGTGTTGCGCATATTTTCGGATTAACCGGTCAATCATTCATCCGTCCGGCGGTCCAGTTAAACGAGAGCCCACTGTAACCGGCGATGGCCCACTTTTCAAACAGTCGTTCGATAGTAAGCTGAACTTTCAACGGTATTTCTGGCTCGCGTGATTCATGTCCGGGAATACACGCGTTATGTCGTGCACGGGGCCTCGGTAAAAACTTCAAACACACCCGGGCCGACACAGTTCGATAATCAGGCGACACCCTAACTGGTGAACATTCTCGTGTGGTCACGCTAGGGTTCCGTTGAACTTCACCGGAGGGGTTAATAACAGCTCGCGTTAGGAGATCGTTTGATTGAACTAGTCACGGTACACAAGTGTTCGTGGTGGTACACTATTGGTCAAAAGTTTGGAATCGCTTTCTCTTGGATGACAGTTATAATTTGGCGGTACCTCGATTAACCGGAGTTTCGATTAGTCGGGATCTAACCATTGTTTAATTTTATGTACAATGGCTCAAAACAGTATTTACACACGTTAACATTATAAGGAAAATTATCTAATTTAAAAATTCTGATTTTGATGAAAATTTGTTTGCACGTAGAACATAGTTAATTGGAACAATCTTTATTTTTGTTGAGAGGTAGAAAAATGAATGGAATGAAATTAATCCCAAAAGTTTCATAATTTTTTCAATAAATTTTTTCAATAAAGTGCAAAAAAAAAACATTTTTTATTTGCAAGGTTTTATTTTATCACGCAGAGTTTTAATTATATTTGAAAAACGAGAAAAGCACAGAAACTTTGAGAGTAAATTTCACCTTCTTAACCCTTTCATAGTTTAATACGTGCAAATCATCAGTTGCAAAAGTGTAAGTTTCACATTTTAAACTGTTTCACAGTAATATAATTAATTAAATGAAGCTTACTGTACATAAAGAGTTGAAATCGCGTATTTTTTTGAATATAATGATAGAAATGTAAAAGGTTTTAATAACACTGCAGTAATTATTTTTTTAAACTACGATACTTATGTATTACTCGTTGCTTTAGTAGACTGTGAATGGGTGAAAGTGATATTCTGAATAAAACAAAAATTAATCCATGCGTGTACTAATACTTTGAAACCGAGTTTTCTCACAGTCAACGCATCAATTGACATTTATGACTGTATTCGAAAATTTCAAGCGATAAATGAAGTTTTGTTAGGTATGGTTGTGGTTAGATTCGTCAGAAGGGTAGAGAAGATAAAGGATAAAGAATTCGGATAATCAACATTCTACAGTATAACGAATTCCCTGACGATGGTTCTTTATTTATTTGTGGTGACATGGAACCCCTGCGGGTGTTCTATGGGGCTTCATCAAACGCTTTACAATGGAACCTGAACGTCGGCCCGTCCTTCGGCCCAAACGGCCAGCCGATCTTCATTATCACGGGCGTTTGATTGCAGCCTCATTAGAATCCAAAAAACACTCGCAGAGTCCTTTTCATGTCTCCACATTTTCCCCCTTTCGACGCATCTAGGGAATATAAAAACAGAACTTTCCTAGGTACGACAACACAGTCAATCTATCACAGTTATCTATCATAGTCAATCTATCACAGTCAATCTATCACAGTCAATCTATCACAGTCAATCTATCATCCAGTCAATCTATCATTCAGTCAATCTATCATTCAGTCATTCAGTCATAACTCACAAACGTGGAATAACCCACGAATAAACGACTCCTACATATTATTTAGCCCCCAACCGATTGGGTCGTCCGTTGAAACCGAAAAGACTTCGACGAAACACCTTGTGTGTGCCTCCTAGTTTGTAAACATGGCTTGGCAACCTCGCCTCTACGGTCTTTCTTTCTTCCTCGATATCGTTTTCCTCGTCCCGCCGGCATTTCCACCTCTTTCCTTTTCCTCTGATGTGCCGGCTGCCACGGCGGCAATGTCAGCCGGCTGCATGTGCAGCGATCCAAAGATTCTTCAGCCGGCGCGCCGTTAAAAAGTCGGAGCGCGACAGGGCCGGGTAGTCGACACCAGAAAATTACTATGATTACACACGGGCGAGTTTGGAATGCTTGCTCGGCCATGCGGATGCTTGCTCGACCAATAGCGCGAGCAATCGATACATTTGCCGCCCCCCTTTCGTTGCAATTAAGGGAAAATACGCGATTGGGAGGTATTATGGCGGACAACTCTTTGAATTGCAGTTAAAATACGAAAAATCACCAGAATTTTATTATCATCGGATTTATAGATTTAATACATTCCTCTTTGTTTATCATAAGCGAGAAGAATATAGGCGATTAGAAAGTCTCATGAATAATCCTTTGAATTGCAGTTAAAATACGAAAAATCACCAGAATTTTATTATCATCGGATTTATAGATTTAATACATTCCTCTTTGTTTATCATAAGCGAGAAGAATATAGGCGATTAGAAAATCTTATGAATAATCCTTTGAATTGCGGTTAAAATACGAAAAATCACCAGAATTTTATTATCATCGGATTTATAGATTTAATACATTCCTCTTTGTTTATCATAAGCGAGAAGAATATAGGCGATTAGAAAATCTCATGAATAATCCTTTGAATTTCGGTTAAAATATAAAAATTCACCAGAATTTTACTATCATCGGACTTATAGATTTACAACACCTCTCTTTGTTTATCATAAGTAAGGGGAAAATAGGCAATTGGAAAATCTCATGAATATAATCCTTTGAATTGTGGTTAGAGTACAAAAAAAACACTAGAATTTACTATTACCAGACTTACAGATTTAATACATCCCTCTTCGTTTATCATAAGCGAGGGGGAAATAGGCGACTGAAAGATCTCAAGATGAATGATCCTTTGAATCAGAGGTGCAATGCAAAAAATTACTAGAATTTACTATCATCGGACTTATAGATTTACTACACCCCTCTTTGTTTATCGTAAGCGAGGTGAAAGTAGGCAATTGGAAAATCTCATAAATAATCCTTTGAATTGCGGTTAAAATAAAAAAAATCATCAGAATTTCATTACCATCGGGCTCATAGATTTACTATACCCCTCTTTGTTTATCATAAGCGAGGGAGAAATAGGCGACTGAAAGATCTCATGATGAATAATCCTTTGAATTAGAGGTGCAATGCAAAAAATCACTAGAATTTACTATCGTCAGATCTGCTATTTCCGTTTTATTACAAGCAGTGGAAAACCGCGATTCCCTTGGATTGGGGTTATAGTAAAAAAAATTACCAGAACTCACTAGCATTAAGCTAGACTCTCAACAGTTATTCCAAGTATAATAATTTTCAAACAGACCTTCATTTTTACTTGTAATCTTTATAGTAGGTTTTGTTTATCTTTATTTTAATCTTTAATAGCAGATAAAATTTATCCACCGTTCTGCAATTAATATTTACAATTTAGAAACATCTATTTAGTACAAAAGGTTACCAGAACTTATTAGCACCAAGCTTGACTCTCAAAAGTTATGCCAAGTATAATAATTTTCAAACAGATCTTCATCTTTACTTATAATCTTTATAGTAGATTTTGTTTATCTTTAATTTCATTTTTAATGACAGATAAAATTTATCCACCGTTCTGTAATTAATATTTACAATTTAGAAACATCTATTTAGTACAAAAGGTTAGCAGAACTTACTAGCACCAAGCTTGACTCTCAACAGTTATGCCAAGTATAATAATTTTCAAACAGACCTTCATCTTTACTTATAATCTTTATAGTAGATTTTGTTTATCTTTAATTTCATTTTTAATGGCAGATAAAATTTATCCACCGTTCTGTAATTAATATTTACAATTTAGAAACATTTATTTAGTACAAAAGGTTACCAGAACTTATTAGCACCAAGCTTGACTCTCAAAAGTTATGCCAAGTATAATAATTTTCAAACAGATCTTCATCTTTACTTATAATCTTTATAGTAGATTTTGTTTATCTTTAATTTCATTTTTAATGACAGATAAAATTTATCCACCGTTCTGTAATTAATATTTACAATTTAGAAACATCTATTTAGTACAAAAGGTTAGCAGAACTTACTAGCACCAAGCTTGACTCTCAACAGTTATGCCAAGTATAATAATTTTCAAACAGACCTTCATCTTTACTTATAATCTTTATAGTAGATTTTGTTTATCTTTAATTTCATTTTTAATGGCAGATAAAATTTATCCACCGTTCTGTAATTAATATTTACAATTTAGAAACATTTATTTAGACATTAATTCAATTAATGCTATATACTGATGTTGGTGATTTCCAGTCGTTAATTTCAATGTAACTGTTAGATTGCGTAAAAACGTACGGTTCATACGAGGCACGAAATTTGTCGTCAATCATCGTTTACGACACGACTTATGGTTAAAGCGAAGGCATCGGACGAAAAAACGGTAGCTATCGACGCGGAAGATTTGAAAATCCGTGCATGCAGACGAGCCAGGTAAAAACAGCCTTAAAGGCTTCCTCGTAATCGTCGACGGGGCAAGCAGTGGCACGGACAGATGAAGGTTCCGAGGTGTTCGTCGACTGCATATCTCTCCCAGACGTTTTTCTCTTTGTTTCAGCTGCTGTTCTTCACCGCGTGCATTACGATACGCGTTAGGGCCCCTCTCTGTAGAGCTTTTACCGCCACGTGCTCTCGAGGATGAAACATTATGAATACGCAACCGTTTCGATCCTATTGACCGTCTCAAGATTACCGACGCGAGTGCTCGCGGATCGTGCTTATGAGACATTCCACGCTAAGTCGCAGGCAGCTACGATCTCGATACTGCATTTACCGATAATCTACAGGAATTAACCCTTAACGAACTAGCGTATTTTTTTAGAACAATGACCAGTAGATCGATGGATTTTTAAGAAATTAATTGCTTTATTTCCTGAGTGAGAAAAACTCCATAATTAATATTGCTTTATTGGATTTTATAGAAATTTTTAGTAATAATAAGTATATGAATAGATATATCCATATAAAAGGATACTGAAGTGAAAATTACAGAAAAATAATGGGAGTTGAAATAAACGAATAGATGTATGCATGTGATGTATAGGTTTGTATACATTTATAAATTTATATGTAATGTATAGATTTGTATAGATTTATAAATTTATAAATTTATATGTATTGTATAGATTTGTATATATTTATAAATTTGTATGTATAGGTTTGTATAGATTTATAAATTTATATGTATAGATTTGTATATATTTATAAATTTATATGTATAGGTTTGTATAGATTTATGAATTTATATGTATACGTTTGTATAGATTTATAAATTTATTTTTTATACATTTACAATGTATTTATACAAAATTACTTATATTTTTTTTGGGTGTGGTACAGTCCCCTATTACCTATCGCTGTTAGTTTTAGCGTGCACAAGCATCATCGAACCCAACAGATTTCTTGAAATATCAGGCCATGCCATCTGTATGGTGGAATTTGTTCGCAGAGGGTTAAAATATGCAACGCTTCAATTAGTTTCCCATGGTATATAAAATATTTGATATTAAAATTTGATAGAACTGCATGCAACGCGTTAACGCGACTAATTTGAAGGAAGAAGGACGAATGTGATTTTATAAAGTTTGTATAGCAGAGTAATGAAGTGATTTTATTTGGAAAAGAAATAGAGATTTATCGTGATGCATGTAGCTGAACATGTGGTCTATTGCGTTCGAATAAATATACATTAACGTTTATAAAGATTGATGATGTACACCACCGACTAAAACTTCGGAATTACTTTCAGAGACGTAGATAATTTTTGTTACCTTCAAATTAGTAGTTTCCACAGTTTTTCATCGAAAAGTTTCCTAAAATACCACCATTGAAAACTCTCTTTTTTCAAATCTGTGCATGATATAACAAGTAACTTATTGTACAGTAGCGGACAAAAGTGTAAGACCAAAGAGTCAATAAAAAGAAATTAATTAATTAATTAATAAGAAATAGCAGTATAAATTAAATTTGTATTTTATGTTATTCAATAAATAGTGTTCCAGTATAATAACAGTAAAAATGAATATACAAACAATATTTGCATACCATAAAACTATGTTCTACATTGTCTTCTCGTTCAACAGAAATAAATTAATTAATTAATAAGAAATAACAGTATAAATAAAATTTGCATTCTATGCTAATCAACAAATAGTGTCCCACTATAATAACAGTAAAAATGAATATACACACAATACATATTTGCATACCATAAAACTATGTTCTACATTGTCTTCTCGTCTTAAACTTTTGTCCCCTACGGTACCTGGTATAGACGCAGTTTTAGACTCGCCAATTTACCAACTCCCTATAGTACGAGACATCCCAAGCCGACAGTCTAACAACTGCGATATTTACAGGTCGCACAACCTGTAAGTTTTACCCCTTCCCGCCGCCTCTTTTGTACCAGCCCACTTTTCTTGCGCCGTAAATCGGTGTCGGTGCAAATAGGAGCGGCGCCTATCTCGGTTATCGGTCACGATAAGCCGCGCACGGAATCCACGGAATACAACGAAACTGCATTCCCTCGGATGGGAATTCGGTAGGGAGGGCGGACAAGGGGGTGAATTTAAAAGGCTGGCTCTGATCGAGGACGGAGAGTAGCTCGGTTAGCCTACACATGGCGGGCAGCATCGTACTTTCACTCGTCGTGGCTGCTCTCTCCACGGAGCGCATCGTTATCTCGATGACGATGTAGATCACGAGCTCGACACAACTGTTCCTGGTTTCTTTCGCGTCGTCCCACGTGTTCTTACTCGGTGCTCGTTTACTTGCCGTATATTGCGACGCGTAAAGGTCCATTTATATTATTCGTTCGAACACGTTCCGGATCCAACAAATCCAGTTGGTGAAACGAAGAGATATACACAGTGGATCCGAAAAGTATTCGTACGCTATATCACAAAGGAATTTGTGTGTATGTAGATCATAATGGGTCACGCGTGGAGCAATTCTTTTTCCTCGACAGGAAATAGGAAGCTATTCGAATTCCTTACCCAGATCCCTTATATTAGAAATATTCACGCGTTACCCTTTATCAGAAAAAATTCGGTGAATATTTGCGGGATATTAATTAAGAATAAGAAACTATTCGAATTCCTTAGCCAAATCCCTTATATTAGAAATATTCACGCGTTACCCTCTATGAGAAAAAGATCGGTGAATATTTGTCAAATATCAATTAAGAATAAGAAATTATTCGAATTCCTTAGCCAAATCCCTTAAATTAGAATTATTTACGCGTTACCCTTTATCAGAAAAAATTCGGTGAATATTTGTCAAATATCAATTAACACTTAGTCAACCGAATGCGGAGATCTTCCATTTTGCCCTCAACAGAGCGCTGCAATTGATTCTATTTCCTTTGTTATTAGTTAGTCTTGAACTAGTACTGTTCATAAATTTTCCAAAGCATAATTTTTAATAAATTCAACATCAGCTTAGTTTAACTAATAACAAAAGTAAATAGAATTAATGGCACTGCT
>JAOPTO010001076.1:0-55779 GCA_033822845.1 Tetrapedia diversipes | reverse complement strand
ATTATTATTATATATATTATTACTGTAGGATTATTATTATTACTATAGGATTATTATTATTATTATTACTATTAATGTAATCGATAGCAAAAGTGTTAGTACGGTCATTAACGACATCTACATTCTATTATTTGTAAACATGACTCACCGGTCATCATCAGTATGATTATTCACTATAGAGAAAACAGCGAATGTACACAGACATAAAAAGCTATATATACTGTTAAAAATATATGTATTATAGATATAAAGTGTATTTTTTCTTCTTTTTTCACTGCCCACTTCTAACAAATCCTAACAAAAAGTATACAGTACACTGCAATTCCTAAGTTATAAATACCAACAATACAACTACTTCTAGCATAATTCAGCCACTCGGCCTCTATGTTCAACTCTCGACTCTTTATACGACTTTACAACTCGGTTTTACATTCAACACTGGTCCTCTCCTTTTCCGAGAAGACAATTATAGAGCGGATGCATTCTATCCGATGTCTGGAACGAAACTGAAAACTCGAGAGTTAAATCGAAAAAGCGGTTAGCCCGTTTCAGTTTTCAACTGTTTATATCGACCTCATTAGTTGTAGTTCTTAATTGTTCATAACTGTTTGTATTGACCTCATTAGTTGCAATCCTCAACTGTTTATAACTGTTTATATTGACCTCATTAGTTGCAGTCCTCAACTGTTCATAACTGTTTGTATTGACCTCATTAGTTGTAGTCCTCAACTGTTCATAATTGTTTATATTGACCTCATTAATTGCAGTTCTCACAGTTCTCAACTGTTTATAACTGTTTATATCGACCTCACTAGTTGCAGTTCTGACAGTTCTCAACTGTTTATATTGACCTCATTAGTTGCAGTTCTCAACTGTTTATAACTGTTTATAACAGTTTATATTGACCTCATTAGTTGCAGTTCTCACAGTTCTCAACTGTTTACATTAATCTCATCAGTTGCAGTTCTCAATTGTTTATAACTGCTTATATTAACCTCATTAGTTGCAGTCCTCAACTGTTCATAACTGTTTCTATCGCCCTCATGATCGTCAGGGTTCCAAACATCTAAGACGCAATACGACAGTGTATATCGTCCTTCAACACTGTCTAAATGCTTTTCCAATACCAAGGAACCCCTACCCTATACCGCAGCTTTATAACAGACGAAGCCCAACGGAGGATCCAACATGGCCGATCACGTATCGTCGCCGATCGCGGATCACCGCGACAAAGTTTCGGCCATCCAAACCTTGGCGGCAGATAACAAAAATACGAGGCAAATTTTCGGAGGCCATAAGCCTGCGGGAGCGCGGGCCACGCGGACATTAGCATAGTAATGAATATTATTACACTTCGGCTGCACACTCAGTTTAATTCCATCTTCCCGGTCGTAAAGATAATAAGCGAGCGGGCTGGGCTGGCTTCGTTCCGCGCTCTTGCTCGGTCCTTTGACGAGAGGGGTAACCGGTTGAAGGGGGCGGGGTAACCCAGGGATGGATCGCGGGGGTGTTACGAGGAGAGGCTGGGGGGTGGTTTCGAAGGAAGCAACGGTGAGAGGCAAGGTGGATGCCTCGCGGGGGTTGGGGCGGCTTTAAGAGGTTCGCCAGGAGGAGTAAATATAAACTTGGGAAAGTGACAAAGATAATTCTAATAAAAGCGACGACTACCAAGGCGACGGGGACGAGGACGACGCCGAAGAGTACTCCCGGTCTACTCCACGCTTAATTCGTGACATATTCCGGTATTGCATTACTTTTGTCTCGGCCCCAGCCCCGCTCGCGGCTTCGCGCCCGGAGTTCCTTGGCCCCCTGAATTGCCCTTTTATGCTCCCTGCTTAACGGCGATGCCGCCGGAGTCTAGTTTAAAATTCCCGGTGGAAACAGGGACGTCGCGGTGCACGTGATTTCCCGATGAACCCTCCCTCCCCCTTCCCTCTTGCGTTTTTGATGTCTCGCCTGTTGGGAGGCTGGGAGATACTGTACGCGGTCGTGAAGAGGATGTCGAAGATTAAGGATTTATTTATTTATTTATGTTGTAAAATTAGACTCATTTTATAAGCTTTATTACGAAGTGTAAAACACAGGAAACTCACGTACGCAAATGTATAGTGAATAATAGAAAACAGAAAACATTAAGTGATAAGAAAAGAATAAATGTGACGATAATGCCACTTTAATTTGTGAATAATAGAAAACAGAAAATATTAAGTGATAAGAAAAGAATAAATGTAACGATAATGCAACTTTAATTTAATTTAATTCAATTTAATGTCTTTTTAATTTTTATTTACTTCATTAACTTTAATTTATCCTAATTCCTAATTATTATATTTTGTTTATGTTATAAATCTGGCTCATTGTGTGACTATATTTTTCATATATTACACTAATGGGACATTTTCTCGTATAAATAAATAATAAATAAATAATGTCAGAAATGCGACTCTCTGAAACTCTACCTACGATAATAATGCACCGAAGACTGAAAAACAAAAAGGCAAAGGTCGCTGGTACCACGGACATCCCCTCCTTGGAGATATCGGTCTAAGAGACAAACAGTCGTAGCAATTTAAATAAGAGAGGTTGTGGAATAAAAATTGAACAATGTTTCAGTTTTATGTTAAATAAAAATAGAATAATAATGGGATGGCAATTAAGTTTACATCGTTTCTTTAAATTTTTCAAATGTTTATTTTTTAATAAAAATTAACAATTGATCAATCAATAATGTATTCTCTCTTGTTGTTTATAACTTATTCCCAACAATCAACAAGATTTTCAATACCAAGTTCTCGATTCTGCATCACTACTGAACAAAACTTCGCAAGTATAATAGCATTTGAAAGAGATCGAAAGAGATTGAAATCTTCTTTTTTTTTTTAACGGTGGGAACTTAATTGTTAACTATTGGAAATGGGATTTTATATTTGAAATATTATAATATTTTATTATGTAGCACGAGAAAGAGCAACTGTGATCGAACCTTACGAGCTTCGTCATTAGATTAGCAAAACGCAGTAGTCAAAATTCTTACAACCCCGTCCGGTTCCTTCAGGCCCTTTGTTCTGTTTCTTAACGTTTCAAATTTTCAAAAATGCCAGATGTGGCTTAACTTTTTAGAAGTGGAAGCCTATGAGAAAGTACGTTAAGAGAAAGCTGGTTTATAGTTAATTTTTGCTTTGTAATAATTTTGTATTCAATTTATAACACCAACCTAATATATAAAAGGTAATTATCCACTTGTTCTCCCGCGTTATTGACTTGTGCTTTCTCTCCCTCCCTCTCCCCCTCTAACTCTTCCTCACTCTCTCCTCTCTCTCTTCTCCCTCACCCTCCCTCTTCTTCTTTCTCCTTCTCTCTCTCATCTCTCTTTCCCTCTCTCTTTTCCTCTCTCCTTTCTTTCTTTCCCTCTTTCGCCTTCTCTCTCTCCTCTCTCTCTCCCTTTTACTTTCCTTCCCCCTATCTCACCATCCCTTTTCTCTCTCTCCTTTCTCTTTCCCTCTCTCTCCTCTCTATTTCCCTCTCTCTCCCTCTCCCTCTCCTCTTTCTTTCCCTCTCTTTCTCCTTCTCTCTCTCCTCTATCTTTCCCTTCTCTCTCTCCTTTCTCTTTCCCTCTCTCTCCTCTCTATTTCCCTCTCTCTCCCTCTCCCTCTCCTCTTTCTTTCCCTCTCTTTCTCCTTCTCTCTCTCCTCTATCTTTCCCTTCTCTCTCTCCTTTCTCTTTCCCTCTCTCTCCTCTCTATTTCCCTCTCTCTCCCTCTCCCTCTCCTCTTTCTTTCCCTCTCTTTCTCCTTCTCTCTCTCCTCTATCTTTCCCTTCTCTCTCTCCTTCCCTTCTCTGTCTCCCTTTTACTTTCCTTCCCCCTTACTCTCCTTCCCTCCCTCTCTCTTTCCCTCTTACTCTCTTTCCCTTCTCTCTCTTTTCCTCTTACTCTCCTACCCTTCTATCCCTTTCCCTCTCTCTTTCTCTTTTTTCTTAAATCCCAAAAAATTGTACGTTTCTTTGGTCCAACGTGTATTCCTCGAAACCGTATTGAGATTAGCAAACCGGAGATAATTCGCAAGCTGATTTAATTGCAAGCTGAATTTCGAATTGGCTTTTTAGCCGAGCGCTACCTCGAAAGCGTTCGGCCGCATAATGTCGCCGGTACATCGGGCCATCCCGCGAATTATTCATTATTGAACTAACTGCGCTGTTATGCCGGCTGCCATTGTGCAATTGCGTAATACAGCGTCATTATCGCGTCGCAGCATGCTAATTGCGTTCAGGAATATTTATCAGTCCAGGAATTTGAAAGACCGTGCTTCCATGCACTCCGTGCGAGGCGGATCTTTTATCTTCACGGTGGACCCCTTCGTTACGCGGCCAGAACTAGAGATTTTATGGGTTAATACCGGACAATCCGTCGTGGATCGTGATTTCATATAGAAATATGTTTTATGCATGCCGTCGGGGTCTCGCAGACCGAACTTACCTGCGAAAGAACGCTCGCAGATTTGATCCTCGTGGCTCTGACACTGTGTGTTTAATAATATTGGGTTGGCAACTAAGTAATTGCGGATTTGAAATACAAATGAAAATTCAAAATATTTACTTGACAATATGACTTTATTAAATTAAGTATTGTTCGTTTTTGTCGATGACCTTGTGCCATCTTTCAAACAGTATCATAATTCCATGTTCATAAAAACTGAATTAAATGAGATTTTACATGATCAGCGTCATTAAAAATTTTATCATTTAAATAGTTCTACATGGAACGAAATAAATAAATAAAGCCTTTCTTTCAAGGCTTTATTCCCATATACGGCTCATAACTTCTTGTATGCTTATATGCGTTCTTGCCTTTCCGGAAATAATACAATAAAATTTGTCTGAAATGCGTGTTTTATTCTTCCATTTTTAAATTGAGATAAAAACGAAACTAAATAAATAATCGATACAATTTTCTTACTAACTAAAGGTGGGAATTCAAATAACAAGAAAACAATATAGGTTAGGTGCTTTGAACACGTTGACAAAACGAAAGAATATACTAAAACCATCTATCGACAAAATCCGCAATCATTTAGTTGCCAACCCAATAGAACTACCAGAGCAGTCAAAATGACCAATCGGTGATTATTCATAGCAGCCTTATAAATTCACTTTGGTTGAGCTTCCAAAATTTACTGTGATTTTCTGCAGAAAGTATAAATAAAGATTTGTTTTCTATGTGTTCAATATCTTTTCATGTAATATTCAATTTGATCTCTTCCATGCAAATAAGTACACTATAACTGTCGGTAGTTCTATAGTGTTAATTTCAAGAAACACATTTCCTAAATAAAGGAAATCTAAATTTTTCCCTCACAGATTATGTTTTCTGTGCAACAATTACAGATTTGAGAAACGTTTTCTATGAGAAATAATTAACGACCGATATCTTTGTTCTGTAAACCTGTTTCTTCGTGTACAATCCAGTTCATAAATATTAGGGCTCGTAACAAACTCATGGAAAACATAACAGTTGAATTAGATTAACACTAGAACTACCAGAACAGTCAAAATGACCAATTAGTAATTATTCATAGCAGCCTTATAAATTCACTTTGGTTGAGCTTTCAAAATTTTCTATGATTTTCTGCAGAAGGTATAAATAAAGATTTGTTTTCTATGTATTCAATATCTTATCATATAATTTTCAATTCGATCTCTTCCACGCAAATAAGTACACTACAATTGTCGATAGTTCTACTGTTAAATGTGCATTAACACTAGAACTACCAGAACAGTCAAAATGACCAATTAGTAATTATTCATAGCAGCTTTATAAATTCAGTTTGATTGAGCTTCCAAAATTGACAATGACTTTCTACAGAAAGTATAAATAAAGATTTGTTTCCTATGTGTTCAATACCTTTTCATGTAATTTTCAATTTATTTTTTTCCACGCAAATAAGTACACTACAATTGTCGATAGTTCTACTGTTAATGCATATTTAACAGTAGAACTACCAAAGCAGTTAAAATGACCAATTGATGATTATTTATAGGAGCTTTATAAATTCATCGTGTTAAAGCTTCCAAAATTGACAATGATTTTCTACAGAAAGTATAAATAAAGATTTGTTTTCTATGTATTCAATATCTTATCATATAATTTTCAATTCGATCTCTTCCACGCAAATAAGTACACTATAACTGTCGGTAGTTCTGCTGTTAAATGTGCATTAACACTAGAACTACCAGAACAGTCAAAATGACCAATTAGTAATTATTCATAGCAGCTTTATAAATTCAGTTTCATTGAGCTTCCAAAATTGACAATGATTTTCTACAGAAAGTATAAATAAAGATTTGTTTTCTATGTATTCAACATCTTATCATATAATTTTCAATTTGGTCTCTTCCATGCAAATAAGTACACTATAACTGTCGGTAGTTCTAGTGTTAATATAGAGAAGTTATTATTTATGGATGTAATTTCTGTTATTAAACGTTGATCGTAATTGTAAAATTATTTTTCTAGATTTGGACGTATACTAGGTTAGCAACTAAGATCCCGCCGTTTTCTTGAAGAAAAGATCTTTCATCATCTCTTTCAAATGCTATGCGCGGAATTTCGTTCAATACCGATGCAGAATTGACAGCTTGGTTGGAGTCGAAACCGGGTGATTTCTACCAACGAGGTATTGAAAATCTTGTTGATCGTCCGGAAGAAGTTGTAAACAACAAGAAATAATACATTATTGATTAATTACTTGCTAATTTTTATTAAAAAATAAACATTTCAACAAACTTAAAAAAAAAACCATAACATACACCTTTCCCGGTCAAAGGGTTAACGAGCCCTCGAAAGCCTGCAGACGCGCACCTCCAACGCCCCATAAGCCTCGAACACATGAAACTCTCGCAAAAAGTCGGTTCATCCCGATCCCAGGTTCGATCCTGCCGCACGAGAACCAGAGCCGACCCGTCCGCATTTTCTGCCCCTTCCACTGCCTGTAACCCGAGGACTCGCGCTCCTCTGTGAAAGGCAAAGGCAAGGCAAAGGGTTGGCGAGCAAGGAGCGCGGCCAGGGGGTGGCGGGGGCGCGCGCGCGCGCGCGGACGGCGCCATTATCCGGCGAGAATTTCAGAAAATATTCCAAGGCAAAAAGTATAGAGCGAGGCGTTTTAATTATCATTAACAAGGCCGGCGTATAACTCAGAATTACGCGTTTATACGTAATAATACGTACGTGCCGGTGTAGGTACCTGGGCGCGCCCGCGCGCGCTCCCCGTCCGTACGTGGTCCAGAACGGAAATGGCCTGGCGTGTGCGTGCACAGGAGGGGTACCACCTACACGCATACCTAACGGACAGTCCGGACACGGAGCGAACGGATGGACAGGACGGACGGACAACAAGAGATCTGCAACGCGCTGACTCCAGTGCCAAATGAGATGCGCCGCGGAGGGTCGCGGGGGTGGCGCCGCGCACCGGACCGAACGAAGCTTTCGGGGGGGCGAAGGAGGGCGGAAGGAGGGCGGAGGGCGGTCGGGGAGGCCGGGGCGAATTCCCACCTTACCAATCCTATTATTAACAATTAGCTCTAAACTACTCTTTGCATATAAAATCATCCCGCGCACCTCGTAACGCCGGAATGGAAATATACATACTGCATGGTCGTCCGTCGGCCATGCCCGTGGAAAATATGTCGCGGGCGAGGACCCTCGGCTACGACAGAATCGAGAGGTCGGGACGGGGACCCGGGGATAATCGTGTTACACCGTTCCCCCGATGCTAGGGACGGTGGCGACCGGTGTTGGAAGCGATTTCGCGGACAGAAGACGGGGACGATGTCAACCGGGCTGATAAGGTTGCTCATCGCGGTGAATCGTCGATAGTGCTGTGAGCCCAGCCGATGAGTTTGCAGAACCGTTTGATTCCGATAACTCTGCGTCTTGTCACCAGTCCTTGAATTACCAATCCTTGAATCACGGATCCTTGAATCACAAATCCTTCAATCACCAATCCTTGAATCATTGATCTTTGAATCATCAATTCTTGAATCAATAATCCTTGAATCATGAATCGTTGAATCAGGAATCGTTGAATCATCAATCCTTGAATTACCAATCCTTGAACCAGAAATCCATGAATCAGAAATCCTTGAATCACGATTCTTTGAATCACCAATCATTGAATCATTAATCTTTGAATCATCGATCCTTGAATCCGGAATTCTTGAATCACCAATCATTGAATCATTAATCAGTGAATCATCGATCTTTAAATCATCAATCCTTGAATCACCAATCCTTGAATCAGAAACCCCTGATTCATCGATCCTTGAATCATCAATCCTTGAATCACTAATCTTTGAATCACCAATCCTTGAATTACGAATCCTTGAATCACAAATCCTTCAATCACCAATCCTTGAATCACTAAAAACTCCCCACTCCCAGCTAAAACCATATGTAAAAACCAAAATTTGTAAGAATAAACTAGTGTTCTGAACTCTACTAAAACCTTCGCATAATAATTGTCCGAAACCTGGAAAACTGCGGTATTCCCTCGAAACTTCTACATTGTGCTACTGTAGACCGTGAAAACGACGAAAGTGTTAACAACGTTCACAGATATATTTTTTCTAATTAAAATCGTTAAGGGTAAAGATTTCTTCTTCTAATAATTGATATTTTAGTTTATACATCTTCACAATTATTTTAAAAATTCGATCAAATGCTGTACAATATTTAATTTATTCATAACCCATTAAAAAATACCCATTAGTATACATAGGTATATGTTGATCATGTTCGGAAGTTACAATATTCTGGAAATTGATTTATGAAGTACATCTATAGAGACACCAAAAAGGTCGATTATTTGACAGTAATTATTTGCAAAAGCGGTATGTTAAGACTTTGTTTACAAAACATCGTTAACAACACAGATTTTTAATTAACAGTATGGAACACAACAGTTACAGTGGCTCCAAAAAGTATTCGTACACTATGTCACAAATAAATTCGTTTAACCCTGAAATTCTGAGTCTGACGGAAGTATTTGATAAAACTTTGTGGGTATGTAGATCGTAATAGTATACGTAAGAATTAATCTCTTCTTTTCATCTAAATGCCATTTTATGAAACCAGCGTTGAAGTTTCTGAGTTTCCTCTCATTTTTTAAAGATAACTTTCTAATGGTAGTTGATGAAGTAATATCTTTCAATTAGAAAATGTTTAATTTTTAACCCTTTGCACTCGAGAGGTGGCTGTTAATCGTCTAATGATACCAGCTCCAAAAATTTTTAATTTCGATATATTTACTAAGATTTGCCTATATTATAAGTCATTTAGTTTAGTTAAGTGATATACTAAAATTTACATACTTACATGGCTATTTAACCTCAGAGTCTAACTAATAAACAAATTAAAGTCTGAAAACTTGTGAAACTATCATTTGGTGACTAACAGTCACCTCTCGAGCGCAAAGAGTTAATACTCTATCACCCTGTTATAAAAAAAGAACACAGAAAAAATTGTTTTCAAAGCGTGAAAAATCGCTGAAACTTTGAGATTCGTTAACAGCCCCCTTAAAAGATATTTTGTCGCCAAAAAAATTGCTCCACGCAGAACACACCATGCTCTGTACACGCATAAAGTTTCATTGAAATTAGAATTTCAGAAGTAGATGAATTTCCTTATAACACGGTGTACGAATAATAAATACAATACAAAACCACGGATCTATTCAAAGCATGAACAATTATTGAAACTTTGATGTTCGTAATCAGCCCCCTTAAAAGATATTTTGCCGCCAAAAAAATTGCTCCACGCAGGACACACCATGCTCTGTACACGCATAAAGTTTCATTGAAATTAGAATTTTAGAAGTAGATGAATTTCCTTATAACACGGTGTACGAATACTTTTTGGAGCCACTGTATTTTATTTCCAACACTATTGTGAGTAAACGCGTAAGAATAATAAATTCAACAAACATTGAATTTCTGAGCTTTCTTTCATTTTTAAAGATAACATTGTAATTATACTTGATGAAGCAAAACCATTCAAATAGAAAATGTTTAATTTTTAATACCCTATCGCCCTGCCATAAAAAAAGAACACAGAGAAGCTTGTATTCAAAGCGTGAAAAATCGCTGAAACTTTGAGATTCGTTATCCGCCCCCTTAAAAGATATTTTACCGCCAAAAAAATTGCTCCACGCAGAACACGCCATGCTCTGTACACGCATAAAGTTTCATTGAAATTAGAATTTTAGAAGTAGATGAATTTCCTTATAACACGGTGTACGAATACTTTTTGGAGCCACTGTAAAACGCCTTGGTAATCGTAGCTGATCTAGTTTGAATTAAAATGAAATAAAAGCGATGAACTTTCGACCGTGAATCTATACTTGAGAGTTAACCACCGTTGGAATACGTCGTGCAAACTACAGTAACCGATGCGGTCCTCCACGGAGCAACTTCATAACACAGCTACCAGTTTCGCCCCCTTCTATCACCGACTGTAGTCCCACGACTCATCGACATGAATATTCATTATCCGATGATATTTCTCCGGCCACCCCTACGCGCAAGACGCTGCCCCCTCCCCCGCGATATAGTTACAGGGGTACGCCACCCTCGTGATAAAACAAGATACGTACTCTGAACTTTCACTCTTATTGGATTGTCCAGAAAGTTTTCGGTGATTCCCTGCGTGTAAGTAAAATTTGAAAAGAATTTTGATAATTAGATAACTTAACCCTAGACAATTAAACGTTCGTTTAATAGACTTCCTGCTAGTTTTATGAATTCGAAGTTTGCCAAGATCTCGTTTAACATCTGCTAACTTTGCAAACGCTAATTTGTTACCACTTATAGGACTCTAACTATTGAGAACAACACATAATGAATATAAAGTATTTTTTATTTAGAATAATCTCTCAAGTATGCTAACGAACTCTGTCGATCTGGTTGTAAAACACCTTTTATACGAATTTATATAAAACTCTGCGGTCTAACCTTGTGGGAATGCGATCGAATGGATCGACAAGTAAGAACATTGTAGTAGCTAAGTTGAAAAGTCGTTTAAGTTGTTACTATTAAACTATTTTAAATATATATGTAAGAGAAGTACGCTGTCTTCACTTATAGATATCGATATAGATATAGATATAGAAGGAGATATAGTTAGATGACATACGTGCCGAATAAGATTAGGTTACGGAAAGATAATTATAATTTATAATACAAAGGAGACAGAGACTTATAAACGTTGTAGGATAACAAAATAGAGAATAGACTTTAATTGTCGTTTCTCTTTTTACAGGTAAATGTATATATTGTAAATAATTTAACGATTAAGAAAATAAAATTAAACTCTTTTTACAGAGCAACACATTGTAATTTATTCTCTTATTGAAAATTCTCAACGATATTAATTACCTTATATATATTATTAGTATTCTAATCACTCCACTTTATTTTATTCACACCCGAGCTCTATCATCTCACTCTACTAAATAAATAAAAGTAGAATTTTCCTCTAGAAATGCGATTGAGTGGGTACGATTTTGGGAAAATGTGAAGAGTGCTTGAGTTGAACGATAGCCGTGTGAACGTAGAATATTTAGAGCCAGGAGTTTTCTCTCGTTTGCAAATCGATGACACTGAAACACATTGCACGCGTTTCTTCTTTGCGGGTTGGTGTTTTTGAGAATACTATAGTGTACGAATGCGATCGAAGGTTGCAATTCTGGGAAAATGTGAGGAGTGCTTGAATTGAGCGATAGCCGTGTGAACGTAGAATATTTAGAGCCAGGAGTTTTTTCTCGTTTACAAATCGATGACACTGAAACACACTGCACGCGTTTGTTCTTTGCAGGTTGGTGTTTTTGAGAATACTATAGTGTAGGAATGCGATCGAGGGTTGCAATTCTGGGAAAATGTGAGGAGTGCTTGAATTGAGCGATAGCCGTGTGAACGTAGAATGTTTGGACTAGGGTGTTTTTAAGATGAGCACTTGAGAAAATGTAAGAATGCGATCGAGTGGATGTGAATTTAGGAAAAAGTGAAGAGTGCTTGAGTTCTACAATAGTTCTTCGAACGTAGAATGATTGGATTTGAGTGTTTCTAAGGCGCGAAAGATGAGCACTTAAGAAAACTGAGCGACTGAGGAATTTTGGGTGAACATGATCGAATGCATCGAGCGAAAAAGGTTGACAATTGGAAAGAAAGGAAACGAGTGTTTGGAAGAATATACGACAGGGAAAATGCAAGCACAAGGCAGAAAGAGTTTGACTGTGAAGGCAGAAAGAGTTAGACTGTAAAGACAGAAAGAACTTTGTAGTTGCTAAGCTGAAAAGTCCTACAAATTATTATTAGTAAACTGTTTTAAACATATATTAATAATATTCTAAGCACATCGCTTTATTTTATTCACACCTGAGCCGTGTCATTGTCACTCTACTAAATAAATACAATTAGAATTTCCTATATAGATGACACTCTGTTTAGAATTAGAAAGAAAGGAAATGTATTGTTCCATCGGAACGTTAATATAAGTTTTAATATAAGTTATCATTGTAAGCTAAATTAAGAGCCTAAAAAAGAATCGGTAGACCTGACCGGATCCCGTTACAATAACGTTACCGTTCAGGTAACCAACCAGCCCCCTCCCTTATGTAGTGCAAGTTGGGCTAGTGGAAGGTGCCGAAATGGACACTCTCACTTGAAACATAAAGTAATACGGACGGAGAACACCGAGGATTTTTTTCTACCTCACCCTTTTGAACTTGCTGTACGAACGTACGGTAGTACAGCGTGTACGCGTCGCATTCGCGAATACCGAAATTAAGCGAACGCGATTAAGCACAGTTTTTCCATGTGTGTTTAGAAGAATGTACGACGGGGAAAATCCGAGCACGTAGCCAAAAGAGTTAGACTGTAAAGACAGAAAGAACTTTGTAGTTGCTAAGCTGAAAAGTCCTACAAATTATTATTAGTAAACTGTTTTAAACATATATTAATAATATTCTAAGCACATCGCTTTATTTTATTCACACCTGAGCCGTGTCATTGTCACTCTACTAAATAAATACAATTAGAATTTCCTATATAGATGACACTCTGTTTAGAATTAGAAAGAAAGGAAATGAGTGTTTGGAAGAATGTACGACGGGCAAAATGCGAGCGTGTGGCAGAAAGAATTTGACTGTGAAGACAAAAAGAGTGTGATTGTGAAAGAAGTAAGAACATCGAAATTGCCAAGTTGAAAAGTCGTTTATACACTATTAAGTTATTACTATTAAACTACTTTAAATAAATTGTATAATATTCCAAGCACTTCACTTTATTCTACTCACACCTGAGCTCTCTCATCCACCCTACTAAATTAAAAGTAAGAAACTTCCTATACATATACTTCAGAAGCCAGAATTGTATATAGCTCAGAAATTGACGATCGTATAATTATCTACGATCATTGAGGATGTCTCGAAACATTCGATAGTGGCGGTATTGTAGCCGGTATAGTGGCGGAATTATAAAAACTGATTTTTCGGAGGATTTGTAAAGGAGTATTAGTCCTTAGTTAATTATGCGATCAGAATGATTCTCTGCTTTGATGGCTGAGAGCACACTAAGGGTTAATTAGCTATTCGAGTTAGTCAGAATTCTGGACTTTTTCGCGGCCAGACAACCGTTTTCGTCCACTATACGTCGTTCAGTTAGAAAAGGAGCGGAAACGCTTGTCAACTGTCAGTTATGTATCAGGGGACGTCATTATGCTGACTCGGTGGCTAGGAAACACAGCGTGCACGTCGCACAATTACACGACGCAACAGACAGAGAAAGGGAGATAGAGGGAGATGGTCGAGCGCGGTGATGGACGGTCGAAAGTCAGTTGATTCGTGGATGCTGGCTCACAGACGGCGGCGGTTCCCAGCTAGAACGCGGGCGTTGAGGTTAATAGGCGGCGTAAGGAGGGTAGCTTTAATGCGAGCCGGCCCTGAAATATTTAAGTTCGACCGAACCACCGACGACCTGGATACGCCTGGGCCTCTGGTATCGCGCGATTTACAATGTGTACGCGAGCTCTGCACGCGCCTCACTGCTAGCCCTGGACACATCGAGAGTTCAAGGCTTGGATAGGGTTAGCGGATTAATGAAAGCCAATTCCCCGGGTCTGAGGCGTCGGCCACCCCTTTCGTTCGCTTTCCTAACGTCACCGCGCCATAAACAAACCCGAGAGATTCGGATAACGGACGAGCTCCGCGCTGATATCGAGGCTGCCGAAATACGCACGATCTCTGCTTCCATGTTTAGCTGGCGTTTCAAGTTTACCGCGACTCATCTTGTCTTCTTCACAATATTAGTATTGTTGGATAATAATTGTTCGAGTGTACTGATACCCAACGTAATTTGTATCTTCTAGTGACTGGGTTGAATAATTAACCCTTTGACTGCTTCGAAAACTATCGCTGTGGCCTATGGGCGCACATTTGCGCCCAGCACAAGCCGTCGATATAGACTATGGGCGCACATGTGCGCTCGGCGACGGCTTTGATCATTTACTGCTGTCTTACTGAATTTCTCAAGAAATTATTTTATCATATCCGTGTAACACTCAGAAAAAAAAGCTTAAAATTCAAGTAATATTTGTTTAATATAATAAATTTCAGTATTTTGAATATTTTAATATATTAGGGGGACCGGAAAGTAATGTCGTTTCTGCGCATGTTAATATTTGATCGTCATTTCTCAGCTCATTGTGTACTTCAAAATCATACCAAAGACATTTTAAAGTTATAGAGACTTGTTTATTTGTAAATAATTGAATTAAAATTTCTTTTGCAATTTTGAGTGATATAGCTAGCCAAATACCAGAAGAGGTAGGTATCCGACATTGCATGCTTTTTGAGTTTCGCAAGGGTAGTAACTCAACAGTTGCTATCAAAAACATTTACAATGTATACCCAAATGGATTAGACGTTCGTAAATGTCAGAGGTGGTTTGCTAAGTTCAAATCCGGTAATTTTGATCTTTTTGACTCGTATCGATCAGGGAGACCAACAACTTTAAACAATGACGTGTTAAGAACGGAAGTGGAAGCAAATCCATGTAAGACAATTGAGTAAGTGTTAGACTGTCTTAAACAATCTTGATCGACTATCTAAGAACATTTGCAACAGATTGGGAAAGTAAACAGAGCAGGGTATTTGAGTCCCGCATAATTTGTTCGAAGAGAACAAAGCTAACTGATCCACCACATGCAACCTACTGCTTTAACAGCATAATACAGAAGCGTTTTTTGATTGCTTGATCACTGGAGATGAAAGATGGGTCCTTTATGGGAATCCAAAACGCAAAAGGCAGTGGCTCTCTCCGAATGAATCGCCACGAAGTACTGCTAAGCCAGGTTTACACCCCAAAAAGGCCGTTTTGTGTGTTTGATGAAGTATTCGCGGCGTTATTCATTTTGAAGTGCTGAAATCCGGACAAACTGTGAATGCAGACCTTTACTGTGAACAGCTGGATCGAGTAAACCAATCTTCAATTGTAAAGTAGCTAGTGATTATTAACAGAAAAGGCGTTATTCTGCAACACGATAATTGCATGACCGCACTGTGCAAGACAGACCCTGGAAAAAATTAATGAATTGAGGTGAGAGGTTCTGCTTCACCCACCATACTCGCACTATGTTGCACTATCAGATTTCCATTTATTCCGATCTCTATAACACTTTTTAAGTGACAAAAGATTTGCAAATTTGGATGACATACAAAATGCCATCTCCAGATATTTTGCTCAAAAACTAATTGATTTTTATCAATCCAACATTGAAAATTTGCACACTAGATGGCAGAAGATTGTTGATAACGAGTGTGATTACATCATTGATTAAAAATAAAAACTCTTTAAAAATTTATGTGTTTGAATTTATGTGTAAGAAAACGACATTACTTTCCGGTCCCCCTAATACTTCCTCAGAAATGCATGTCTAACGAAAAATTTCGCCGTACCCAGTGGACACGTCGCGAGTGAATTCGTACCGTACTGTACGGCCAGTGCGTGCCAAAGTCTGCCGTAGTCAAAGGGTTAACCGGCTTTTTACATGCTTCGTTTGTGTTGTATGCCTGGATATCATACTCGCATTTACTGAAACAAGCCTACTTGTCGCAATAGTTATCCTCTCAACAGTCATCTTTTCCAAATATTTTGATCCCTAAGTGACTCACACTCTTTGAAATCCAAATTTTTCTCCAAAATTCCCTACTACTTTATTTCACCGATACTAAAAAGGACTAAAACGAAACCCAAAAAGTAGACTTGTCCTAGAACAGCCGTATCGTATAGATTTATTAAATCTGATTAACCATTCTGCACAAAACTCTTCTCTTAAAAATGCCTCAAGTGTTGCACTCATTCCGCTACCGGGAATACATCAACAGATTTTCCGTGTAGTGTTTAGCAAAGTGAACTAATATATTGTTCTGTATTAAAATATACTTTAGGTGATAATAGTAAATAGAATTTCGTCTCATTCTACTGTTGCATGCCTGGCTATCATACTGGCATCTACTCAGACAAGCCTGCTTATCGCAATAGTCATCCAACGAGTTAAATGATTTTCATACGTAAAACAATTTTTATTCGTATCTTTATGCAGTACTTTATTAATTCTTATATTTGAACACTATTCCTACCGACACTTCATATAAACTTATTCTTACTGCGACATTCTCACGTAAGACAGACTGCAAATTTTTCTCAGAAAGTAAACAATGAAAAAAGAAGCGAATATTGAAAAATGTATTATACGTGTATTTGAGGAAAAGTCTAAAGTTTAAAGGCGATTCAATTACGTTGTACATATGAAATTCTAATCGAAATTTTAAAAACGGTCATTTGACCGGTCGTGGTAGGAATAATGTTAAGAATAAAAATAGTTACAAATGGAACGTTATATTGATTCAACATTAGTTTCCAACGAGTTGAATAATATTAATAAGTAAAACAATTTTTATTCTTAAGATATAAGAATTAATAAGATATTACATAGAAATACGAATTATTTTTATTTTCTCATATCTCAAAAGTCCCACACAAATAAAAGAAGAAGAACAGGATGCCATTGGCTCGTTACATGCTTCGTTTGTGTTGTATGCCTGGATATCATACTCGCATTTACTGAAACAAGCCTACTTATCGCAATAGTTATCCTCTCAACAGTCACCTCTTTCCAAATATTTTGCTGCTTGCTAATGATTCATCCCTAAGTCACTCGTACTCCATGAACTCACCTTATCTCATCCCTACAATTCTGTTTCACCGATCCTTAAAAAGACTACAATAAATTCCAAAAAGCAGGCTTGTCCTGGAACAGTTGTATGGTATACTTGTATTGAATCTGATTAACCTTGCCGTACAAAACTATTTTCTTAAAAATCCCTCACGCGTTGCACTCATTCCCGCTACCAGGATGATTTAACGTTGGTTTTCAACGAGTTAAATAATTTTAATAAGTAAAACAATTTTTACTTGTATTTCTATTGTAGTACTTCATTAATTTTTATATTTTAAGAATAAAAATAGTTACAAATGGAACGTTACATTGATTTAACGTTGGTTTACAACGAGTTAAATAATTTTAATAAGTAAAACAATTTTTACTTGTATTTCTATTGTAGTACTTCATTAATTTTTATATTTTAAGAATAAAAATAGTTACAAATGGAACGTTACATTGATTTAACGTTGGTTTTCAACCAGTTAAATAATGTTAATAAGCAAAACAATTTTTATTCGTATTTCTATGTAGTATTTCATTAATTCTTATATTTTAAGAATAAAAATAGTTACAAATGGAACGTTACATTGATTCAACATTGGTTTCCAACGAGTTAAATAATATTCTTAAAATATAAGAATTAATAAGGTGCCACATAGAAATACGAATTATTTTTATTTTTTCATATCTCAAAAGAAATATCTTATATAGAGATATAGAGATATGTCTTATCACACAGATAAAAGAAGAAGAACAGGATGCCATGTTTTAAATTGACACAACATTTGTATAACAGTACAATTGTATAACAATACTCAAATAGTGTACAATTACACATGTTTTGTATGCGCAGACTATTGCAGGCTTATTTCTATAGTCGCGAATGCTATAAAATGCGAGGGCACGTAATCACCATCATCGTCATCATCATCATCATCATCACTTTCGTATGCCATTTCATTACTTGAAGCACGTACAGTATCGCGTATAGTACATCGTCACATAAATTATCATGTTTATCGAGCTGAACTACATGTGCGCCGCTGGTAGTGCGTTCATACTAAATGGTACGTATACGTATGTAAGTACGGTATACAGAATATGGCCAGCAATCTTTCCGTATCAAAAGTAGATGCCTATAAATCGCTATGAAATCAGGTAGAAGTAAATATTTCTTGTGAGAACATTATAATAATGCGTTCATGACAAGATATTCCTATTCAATGTAATTATAAATCAAAAATGCTATTTTAGTTATTGAATTCAATAATAGTTTAGTATAATATAATTAGTTTTTATGTTTGCCTGTAATTGTGTAATTCATTATTGGTACGTTCATTATTTCATTATTATTATGTTTAATTTTTCTTTTAATATCTTGTTAAATAAAAGGGGGCACAGAAAATTTTTATAACATATTGTTGAAATTTTTCTGACTAAAATAAGACTAAATAGGATATACTTTAAACTACTTATTCATTAATATGTATTAATTTATTTCATTACACAAATAATTATAACAATGATACGTTAGAGAAACCGATTATTAGCTACGTATTATAGGAAAGGTTATAAATGAAAAAAAAAGGAAAAGAAAGAAAAGTGAATAAAATAATAAATATACGTGTATTTAATAAAACTAAAAACGACACAAACGAACACAAAATAACAAACTACACTTATGCTACGCAAACTACGCTTATGCTTCGCAAACTACGCCTATGCTTCGTAAACTACACAGTCCTTCGCTCTACGCTGGCTACTTCGCTTCTCACTTCACCGTCCAATACTTTCTATCTTCACCGTCTAATACTTTCTGCCCCGCGCTCGCATTTTCCCCGTCATATATTCTTCCAAACACTCGTTTCTTTTCATTCTAATTGTCAACCTTTCTCACTCTACGCATTCGGTCACGACTACCCAGAATTTCTCAGTCGCACTGTTTTATCAAGTTCTCATCTTTCACGCCTTAGAAACATTCGAGCCCAAACATTCTGCGTTCACACGACAATCGCCCAACTCAAGTACTCCTCCGACCTTTCCAGCCTCGCATCCGCTCGATCACATTACTACAGTATGAAATATTTAACTGTAAGATAATATCAAGCAAGCAATATTGCTTAGATATTAAAAGTATTTATTTAATAAACCATGCATTATTAAATGTAGAATAGGTAATACAATTATTAGTCATTGAAACACAAATTATTTATTCGAAACTAATTAACAAAAGAAATAGGTTTGAGTTATAGTATCAAATCACTTAGTTTCTTCAGGAAAATCACCCCACCGTGTACTTATTTTAACAACTTCCGTGAATCGATCTTGTACCTTATGTATCTGATCAGTAGTCAATACAACAATAGTTATTGAAACACAAATTATTTATTCAAAACTAATTAACAAAAGAAATAGGTTTGAGTTATAGTATCAAATCACTTAGTTTCTTCAGGGAAATCACCCCACCGTGTTCTTATTTTAACAACTTCCGTGAATCGATCTTGTACCTTATGGATCTGATCAGTAGTCAATACAACAATAGTAATTGAAACACAAATTATTTATTCAAAACTAATTAACAAAAGAAATGATTTAGGGTTAGATTTGGGTTATAGTATCAAATCAGTTAATTTCTTCAGGAAAATCACCCTACAAAGTTTTATTTTAACATTTTCCGTGAATCAGCCATATACGTTAGGGATCTGATCAGTAGTTAATACAACAATAGTTATTGAAACGCAAATTATTTATTCAAGACTAATTAATAAAAGAAATGATTTGGGGTTAGGTTCGGGCTACAGTATTAAATCAGTTACTTTCTTCAGGGAAATCACCCTCCAGAGTTGTTACTTTAACACTTTACCAGCCGCACAACTTATTGCATACGCACTCCCGATCGGCTCATTTTGGCGCGGATCCATCGCCAATGAATTGATTACAATGATTTTCTTCGCATAACTGATAGTTTAATGTCTCTTTACGATATACCTACGATATTGCTCGAAACAGTCACCTTTGTGTAAGGAAATATTACAAAATTTACAGACTAATTGTATGCATGTAAAAGTTGATTAACGTATACGCCCCATGCTAAAATTTCCTCCCACGCCGGAAAAAGGCCTTTAAAAAAAGGTATATTTTTAACAATATTTTGTCAAATAAACTAAAAATGATTGCTTTTCTGGTTTAAATTTATAAAGAGATATGCCTTTCTTTTAAATTTATGGTTTTAAATTACTGAAATATTGTGTGTTATACCACAAAAAACATGCTTGTGTCAACCATAAAAAAACGTGGGGCGTATACGCCCCACGCTGGCCTGGACGGAAACTCTTAAAAAAAAATGTCCGGCAGGGAACGTGTTAATAGGCTTCCGGTCGGTAAAGTGTTAACATCTTCCGTGAATCGATCATATACCTTAGGGAAATCCCTATTTTTATCACCTCTTTGCAACATATAGATAGTAATTAATTTGATTCCGGGACACGGAACGGACACGGCACGGTTACGGCACGGTTACGTATAAATGGAGCCCAAGTCGAACTGAACCGTTGCAACGAAAGCCGGCCACGTACGAACAAGGTTACATCACAGCGCTCCGGAATAAAAGTTCAGATCCGTCCTGTCTCCGTCACCGTTGCCGTGGCCGCCGTTCCACGAGAACCCCCGTAACTCCAGAAATCCCGATTCAAAGTGTGCTCTTCCAGCTCGTAAAAGCTGGCATAAAATCGTCATCTAGCAGCGCGGCCTGTTGGCCGAGTAAAATGCCTGGCGACGTCTCCCGTGGATGCAAGTTATGAATACGTTCGATGCGACTACAATACTTCAAGCGCTGAAAAATACGGGACAGGCCCGGGTGGTAGAGTCGGGGCGGGGAGGGGGAGAACGGGGTGGAGCAGTCGGGTGGAAGTCTTTCGCTTTGCGAATTAGCATAACTTCGAACGCGATACGAGCATAAAAGCGGCTTCTTCCGCTTCTGGGGCCCCGAACGACCTTCCGCGAAAACGTTCAGGAAAGAATTGAGCTTTATGGCGGGGAATGCGAGAGGAACTGCGTCTGTCTGGAATTAGCGACGTTTACGAAGCTTCGCTATCCCCATCGGAACGAGCCACTTAAGGGGGTATTACTGCTGAATTTTGAAATAATCGATTCTACTTTATTGCATTTTCTTGAAGTGTATGACTTTAAAAGTATGCATGCAGAACCATTTGGTTCGATTCATGAAAATACCGACGATACTGAGGTTTTAACCCTTTCAGTGCTAGGGGGCCAATAGATCGGCCGATTCGCAGAAACCGAAAATTTATACCCAAATCGCTTATTGAAAAACTTGCTGTAAGCGTAACAAAATATTTTCGATGGATCCCTATCCTCACTATTGGTTACAGGGGAAAAAAGTCCCAACGTTCGGAATTTTGTTCCTTATAAAATTATTCATATAAGCACGCATATCAAATCGGCCCGTGGCATTCTTCGCATGTACTCCGTAAAATGCCTGGCACTAAAAGGGTTAATATACAGGGTGTTCGGACAGTCCTGGGCTGAAATTGAAAGAGTAACTCCCTGAGACATTCTAAGACGAAAATCAAGAGTAACGATTTTGCGTTTGAGGCTTTGTTTACGAGTTATAACTAGTTAAAGATATCGTTTAATCCGGATCGTTCGACGCTTGAGCATCACTGTGGACTCAGCGACGTTACCGACCGAGTTGCCTTGGTTACCCGCTCTCAAGCAATTGTTTTATTATATCGTATTTTTAACACTTTGCCGACCGCACATTTATCGAATCATCGTTTTGCTGCCGCCGGCAAGATTCACACAGGTTCTATTGTACGCAAAAGGTGATATTTACGCAATCGTTCATAACATAAGTAATTATGATCTGGTAAATTGGGAGAGGAAACAGTTGAAACCACTGTTCACTGTTCATCAAATATTTGCTCGGCAACAATGTATCTACCGATGCAAACTATATTTCACCATTGGCGAAAAGAAGTGACGCGTACGTGACAGCGGCCGGCAAAGTGTTAAGTACCGTGGCTAGAAAAGTAAAAGTGTGGGTCGACTAGATGAAAACCAGGCCCATCAAGAAAAACCGTTGGCAACAAACAATTCACCAATGGATTGGCAATGTTTAGTGAGCGCGGGGTCAAAAAATGGAAGGCTTAAGGGGCCATTCTACTGTGACGGCCCGAAATCAAGACGATTTTTGGGAATTTTTTGTAGGTAAACTATACAATATATCATTTTGCGGCTTAGGATATTTGTTTATTATAACCTTAAGTTTATTTAAAAATTTTTGCAAGCCAGGAAAGCATATGTGTGTAAAATTGCAGAACGTTTTTTATGACGTCGTAAAACAAACAGCCTTCTATGGCTGCCATGATTCCAGCTGTTGTAGTGATTTGAAAACAGAAAATAAACAAGATTCTTAATCTGTATGAACGTGGCTATCGTCGGTACCAGAATGGTTTGAAAATACTGAACAGAAAAAAAATGGCGCTGGTCTAAAGAAAAATTTTTAAATTTTGGTAAAAAAATCGGAATGTTTTACATTCCCAAAATTCGAAAAAAATTCCAATCGAAGCAATTCTGGTAGGGACGAGAATGACACATCTAATGAACATATCTGCCAAGCGGGAAGTGAATCGGTCAATCCGTTATGGAGCTATCGTGGCAGCCATTTCCAAAAATGTGGTTTTGAGAAAAACGCGTTTAAAGTTTCAAGTACTGTTTAGGTGTATATAGAAAGCTTTGATCATACTTATAAGCTTATTAGCTATCCCAGGGCCATACTATAGTGTTGATGCTGCAGTTCTACGAGCTGTCCGAGCCTCTTTCGACGCCTACTGGCTTTTTATCGCTACGTGCCTTTGGCAGATGTTATCGCGATTATCAGCGAAAGTTTTGGTTATTGGGCCAATTACGATTCCCATACAGAGTTCTTCATATTTTCAACCGAATCGGTGTTTCGTAAAATGGCTAATCCACAGTATGTGGTCAAATTGTTGATATCGGCTAGCTTCCCGGATCCTTTTCCTCCTATACCTTTATTCTTTTTCTTCACACTTCTCAATCAACTTCCAAACCTTTTTTTCACGTGTAGAACACATTCAAGCTTCTTCACTATCATATTATCGTAAGGATTCAAATCTATAATAGAATTCCAGGCTTGCCGGGATAAGCCGACCGCTCAGCTAGCTGCGCGCGGCAGAACGGCGCTTCGTGTGAAGGCGCATAACATCGTTAATTTTTCGAATTCTGTTAAATGCCTTTGGGAACAAGTTTTTAACATGTTAAAGTCTAAGAAAATGCACAAAAAAAAAAATTCAATTTTTTCAATCCGTCACAGTAGAATGGCCTCTTAAGCTTTTGTCTGCTACTGTACTTATAAACATTATTGAGAGCATATATTGGGTTGGCAACTAAGTTTCCGCCGTGTTTTAGATAGCCTTATTGATGAGTCCACTAGCAGGCCCCGGATGAAACACCGCTTCTCATTCCTTTTCCTTCTCACTCCCTCTTTTCCACAACAGTCACAGTATGTTTAATATTTTTATGTTATATTTCAACGTGTTTTCAGTGTTAATAGTTATTGTATAAATAAATTGTATTCATTATTCTTACGCATTTACTCAAAATTCGACCCCGTATCTGCTATACGTGAAAGTATCACGAAGTCGTACAAAATCGTTCCCCTCTCAAACTGTTACGCGATTACCAGGACACCCGGTATACGGGTTGATTTTTCATCGGTGCAACGTTCCTTCCAAGCGATCATGGGCTTCCGCTTTCAAGACGCTAATGGGTGCGTACAAATATTTCATTCCTCGCCGCGAAAATACGCGTACAGAAAACGACATCGTCTAAAGGGGGGGGGGGGGTGGCCCGTGAAAGGGGGTGTGGCGGGGCGAGGGGATATTTAATGACGCGTGGCGATATTAAAATGGCATAAAAATGAGCTGTAATTTGTATCTGGCTTCGAAACTTGCCCGTCCCCCCGCCCCGGCTGACTTATACTCCCTTCACCGCGTTCTTGGTACGTCGTGCATTATTATTGTTATTAATCTTGAAGGTCACGAGTGCACTTAATACCCCACGGCAACCGGCCCACCCTTCGCTGTAGGATTTCCTTAAGAAAGGGGATTTAAGACGGTCTTGTACGATACTCTAATAAAATAAAATCGCTAAATTCTCGACGCGATATTTTCATTTTTCTTTGTAAACCGTTCGTGAAATAACTGAACGCAAAATAGTAAAGTTGCATAACAGATTATTTTTATGCAAAATGAATAACTTATTAAACCTTAACGATAAAGCGCGTTTTTCTAAAACTATGACCAATAGGTCGACGGATTTTTAGGAAATTAAATGTTTCATTTCCAAACCGAGAAAAGGTGCATAATTAACCCTTTGCACTCGAGAGGTGACAGTTAGTCGTTTAGCAATTTTAACTTTACAGATTTTTAAGTGCAAAATATTTACTAGGTTTCACTTATATTAAACTTCATTTAGTTTAGTTAAGTCATATACTAAAATTTACATGTATAACTGTTTAATCTTCGGTCTGATTAATAAACAAACTAAAGTCTGAAAGTTTGCAACACTATCGTTTGGAGACCGACAGTCGCCTCTCGAGTGCAAAGGGTTAATATTGCTTTATTGGATTTTATGAAAACTTACAGTAATAATAGGTAGTATATGAACAGATGAATCCGTATGAAAGAATAATGAAGTGAAAATTTCAGAAAAATAATAGGAATTGAAATAAACAAATAGTTGTGTGTATGTACTGTATAGATTTGTATACATTTATAAATTTATTTTTTATAGATTAACGATATATTTATACAAAATTACTTATATTTTTTTTGGGTGTGGTACTTCTCCCAACAGTCCCCAATGTGAATACCAGAATTTTCACTACAAGTATCGCAATAAAACACCTAGTTCTGAAACGTGTGCCAAATCATCACTGAAGCAGCTGTATTAAATAGTAAAAATGTAACATACATTGAGGAGCATAACTATAGCACCACCCCCATTTTGAGTGTTTCGAACTTATGAGTGGGAATGCAAAAATATCAAACATATGAGGTGAAAGGGTATGGTAAATAATAAGTTTAGTGTAAATATCTGTTACAATTCATATTGGCGAGATTTGCGAAAAGAATCGCGGTTCTTTTCAAAAAGGAATTTCGGTGATGGTAGTGTGATGGTTTGGGGGGCATTTTGCATAAATGGCATGTTGAAACTGAGTTTTCCATCAAAACGGATGGACAGTACAGAATACATCAGCATACTACAAAATAATTTATTGCCGTTTATTAATGAAAATAATACTGTGAAATGGACGTTCCAACAAGATAACGCGGCCATACACACCAGTCGCAGAACGATGGCATGGCTTCAGACAAACGGGATTAATGTTCTCAAATGGCCAGCGTGTTCTCCTGACCAAAATCCAATGGAAAACGTCTACAGCATAATTGTAAGGAAGGTTTATACAGAAAATCATCAGTTTAAAAACGTCGTGGAACTAAAAGATACGATAATTGTGGTCAGCAGTGAAATCCACGAGGAAACTTTTCAAAAGCTGACTGAGAGTATGTCAAATCGCATTTTTCAGGTTATAACAAAAAGAGGTGGACCAACAAATTATTAATTATATCTTTTATCAATCGTTCTTTTCTGTTTTCAATTCATAATTATTGTTGAGGCACATAATGCATCAAAACACCGTCATGTCGCCACTCCACAATTTATGACACGGACGCGGAACGAAGGCTATTTTTGAGTTTAATATTCTTAGTTTATTAGCATGCAACTAAAAGATTAATCTATGACCAGGCGAGAAACGGTGTATTTTTAAACTACACGTGTTTAGATTTTCGTTTCTTTCGTTCTCAATAGCCGAGGCCGTGTCATAAAGAGAGAATTTCTGAAGGGTCTTGGCACACATTTGTAACGGTAAAAGACCCGACGGCCAGAACCTGGAGGAATTTTCCGTCGTTGCTAACCGGCACCACCACCCTCACCACTAACACGGCAATACGTCTCCTCTATGAGCGAACTAAAGGCTCAAGGAGGAGTACCTAACCAACTTAGGCTTGCTGATTGGTATTTTTCCGAATTTGAAAGGACTAATCAGCGGGTTTGTCAAAACAAGAAATGGATGGTGGTCGGTGGCAGCGCCTGGTGGAGGGGGTAACTCAAAAAATATCGATTTTTCGAAAAATCTTTTTATACATTCATATAACCATGAAAACAGCATTCGACTTTTGTTTAAACTCTTTTTCAATATCTCTCACCATTCTCGAGATATTCGATGACAAAAATAAATTTACATTTTCTTTAAGGGGTGAAATTCACCCCTTGAAAGTGAAATTGGGCACGAACAAAAAATAGGTATGTGATGTGGATGATTTACTCTATCTGTACCCCAAGTTTCATATTTTTTTGAATTTCCGGGTTCGCAAACTTCCCTTGTGAGTCAAGGGCGATCAACTCAGTCAAGCCAGTCAACTCAATCAACTCAGTCAACTTAATCAAGTCAGTCAAGTCTGTCAAGTCAACTCTGTCAACACAGTCACCAGAGTCTCCACACAGTCCGCGCCCTTGCCTTCTACAAACGCTCGCATATCAAACTGACGTGCGAGGAGGGACATTTGACGCTCAACAATAGGCTTATACAGAAAATCAACAGTTTCAAAACGTCGTTGTTTGGGACTCCACGATTGTTACCGATGTGTAAAATCGCTCGAGTTCCGGGTGAGCTTGCACGTGGTGTGCCGACTAACAAGTTTAAATTATAAGACTCCGATACTATGAGACTATGTGACTATGTCTCTTGCTATTTAACTATGTTCTTACTATTTGACTATGTTCTTACTATGTGATTGTGTCTTACTATGTATCTTGTTATGCTCTTACTATGTGATTTCTTACTATGTCACTTCTTACTATGTTGCTATTTCTTACTATATGAATTCTTACTATGAATCCCGGCGCCGAAGTGGCTCAGTTTTATATGGAGGAGTTCCACTGGTCACTCCTCCATACCTCAAGGCGATACGCTAATTGGTTAGAGCCAAAAAGTCAAAACTCCAATCAGCCGTATGCCCTGAGTGCCACCAACCCCCGTTCTTGTGCCCTTAGCACGCGTTTCGAGAACGAGGGTGGGGTGAGCCACTCGGAGCGGGAAGTTTCCCGAATTTAGGCAACGAAGGGGAAATTCCTCTAGGCCCATGTGCCTCTCAAGTGCGGGTGTCGGCTGGGCGCCGGGCCTACTGGAAGTCCCTTGTTTACGACATGCTCTTTGCTATTGAGGAACCACGGTTGACTTAGAAATTAAAGCTATTGTCCCTCAGTGGACGTTATGAAAGTTCGACGAAAAAGGTAAAGAAAAGGCTAAGATGTCTTAGTCCTCAAAAATAGCACTACCGGCACGCTCATGTCGTAAATGTCCCAATGGAAACTTCCCGCTGTTGCTTTGTGGGACGGAAGATGCTCTCCCCGTTGAGAGACCTTGGCCGCGTATGCAGCGCAAGGGTTTAACAGTCGTAGAACTGAAGAATGTGATAATTGCGGTCAACAATGAAATCCGCGAGGAAACTTTTCAAAAGCTGATTGAGAGTATGTCAAATCGCATTTTTCAAATTATAACAAAAAAAAGGTGGACCTACAAATTATTAATTGTATCTTTTATCAATCGTTCTTTTCTGTTTGTAATTTATAATTGTATCTTTAATGATATGATGTTATAGTTGTGCAACGATACAAAAATCAGTTTATATGAATATATCGTTTGTATCGACAGAAAATTACAATAAAACTTTTCTGATGTTTACCGTTTATCATACCCTTTCACCTCATATAATAGACTTTTTCGCATTCCTATCCAAAAGTCCGAAATACTCAAAAAGGGGGGTGGTGCTATAGTCATGCTCCTCAGTGTAGATGAACGGTGCGGCAACAAAGTAGCGAGACTGTATCTCTGATAACAATTGTAGCAACAATGATGTTAACATGAAACTGGTTGCCGCAAACTTGTATCGTTAAAGCAAAGATAAAAATGATAGAAATTGTTTTGAAATATCAGTGCTGCAATAATGTGTTGTTTAAAATAAAACGATTTTTATAATTAGTATACTTGGTTTATAGGTAGGCTTACCATACGTCCCGGTTTGAGATCCCAGTCCCGGCGTCCCGGTCAAACTTGAACAGCACCGACACCCCAACCAATCGTTCCCGTGCAAACTCAACTTGAACATGTCATGCAGTGAATTTTATGACAAAATTAAGCACGACAAAACGATTCTGAAGAAAGTGCACTCTAGTGAAAAATATAAAGCAAGCGTGGGTGAATAATAAAACCGGGCAAATTTTTTGTGTTGTTTGTATTAATTGTACTTTGTCTCTTTTTCTTTTTAATAAAAAATATATTCACATTTATTAATATGTTTTCAATTCATAATAATTTTGATTGCATTTCAAATATGAAAAACACAAATTAAGCGAAAAGCAAAATGAAAATGAGCCTCTTTCTCTTCTGCGTCCCGGTTTGGCTCTTCGTAATTATGGTAAGCCTATTTATAGGTAGACAATAGAACGCTTATTATTATTGTGGTGAATTATTATTGACATGAATTCACGTCAGCGGTCGCGAATGTGTTAACACTTAGCCGACCGAATAGGGAGATCTCCCAGAATAAAACCTTTCTAACGTTTATTGTTTATCATACCCTTTCACCTCAATATAATCGACTTCTATGCATTCCTATCCAAAAGTCCGAAATACTCAAAAAGGGGGCTGGTGCTATAGTTATGCTCCTCAGTGTAGTTCTGAAACGTGTGCCAAATCATCACTGAAGCAGTTGTATTAACCGTTTGCGTACCACGAGCCGCTTTCGCGCTCTTCCGATCTCCTGTCGAGAAAACCCAGTGCATTTGACCGATACAGACAACTGACAGCGCATTTACAATTTGCCAAAATGTGCTCAAACTTTTAGACGCATGTACGTCGCATCACCATCAGCTAGTATAAGAATATATATATAATAGTATTTCATAAAATAATATGTTACAAATTAAAAATATGAAAAATTTAAAGAATAAACAATATTTCGACACATAATCAAAGGAGCGCTATCGCGCTCTTCGGCTTTTTTCAACACATGATCGAATGAGCGCGATCGCGCTCCTTGGAGTTTTTCGATCGTGTTTTTTGAAAACCCTCTGGTACGCAAACGGTTAAACAGTAAAAATGTAACATACAGTGGCAAACAGTGGAATCGCGTTATAAAAAGCGTGACTTCGAAGCGACATAAGCGACACAATAAAGCGGCATTAGCACCAGTTGAACGACGGGTCCGTCCATTATTCCCGCGCTTCCTTCAAATCCTTCCGCTCGAAAGACGACGCGGATAAAAATACCATTTGAATATTTGGCGTACATCCTGAGCGTCATTTATAACGCGTAACAATAAAGTCTCCTACCGGTAGCAATCTTTATGGAGCGACACGAAAGGCATGCACATTCCTCCATCCCACCCTCGCCCCTCTTAACCCCCCCTATCCCGGCCAAGGTACTTGCTTTTACGATATGCTAAGCGTCGCCCTTTCGAAGAAATTCGAGCCTCCCCGGTCCCTCAGACATCGGATTAACGATCTGTGGTGACAAATAAACTTACGCGTTACCGTGTCTCTCTTTCTGTTCCCGTTTGCCCTCGAAATTGAATCGTTTCGACGGCAATTTACGGTGCCGCTGAAACAAGCGTTCGCCAGGCGCGTTGCTCGCAAGAAGTCGGTTGTATACTCTGTCTGTTACGTCCGAGTCACCAAATTTCTTGGCGAAGAATTTGATGGGGTCGTAACTCTCATTTATGCGCGGTCGTGACGTTGACAGTGGACGTTGATTAACGTGAAACTAATCATTTTAACCCTTTGCACTCGAGAGGTGATTGTTAATCGTCTAACGATGCCAACTTCAAAAATTTTCAAATTCGAAATACTTACTGAGATTCACCTATATTGAATGTAATTTAGTTTAGTTAAGTGATATACTAAAATTACATTTATGACTATTTAACCCCCGAGTCTGACTAATAGACAAACTATCTAAAATCTGAAAATTTGCAAAGGATTAATCGAGTTGAAATGATAGCTGCTGTACTTATAGCGACGTCCGAATGTTGACGTTACGATTGACTAAGTATAGTTGCGAACGTGTTTAGTTAGAAATAAAGAAATACGTGTTTCAACATTTTTATAAAATTAACCCCCAAGGGGGTAGAATAAGGAATGAAAGTTTTTTTGAAAATTCGTCGATTTCGAAGTAAGCACGATGAAAAATGGTATTTAGCTTTTTTGTTAGAAATAAAGAAATACGCGTTTCAAAGTTTTTGGAAAATCAACCCTCAAGGGGTTAAAATAAAAGATGAAAATTTGTTTGAAAATCTGCCCATTTCGAGGTAAGCACGATGAAAAGTGGTATTTAGCTTTTTAGTTAAAAATAAAGAAATACATATTTCAATGATTTTAGAAAATCAACCCTCAAGGGGGTAGAATAAGGGATAAAAGTTTGTTTAAAAAATCCGCCGGTTTTGAAGCAAGCACTATAAAAAAAATACAGGCAACAGTTAGTATTAGATAAAGCTAAAATTTCGTTTACCTAGCAGTTAAATGCGACCTGTTCCTAGCTGCGGATATTTAACCCTTTCGCTTCGGTTGTCCAATCCGCCGAAGTACCGTCACTGAACGGAAGTGCGGAACGGAAATATGTACAGTGCGCGTGGTTTCTGTATATAAATTTTTCAATAAGCCTTATATAACAAATATGCTGAATAAATGAATCATTGCTTTAATCTAACAAGTATATTTACAATTTTACATATGAAAAGACTTACAAAATTATTAAAATATAAAATTATTGCAATACAAAATTATTACAATACAAAATTATTAAAATATAAAATTATTACAATACAAAATTATTACAATACAAAATTATTGCAATACAAAATTATTACAATACAAAATTATTGCAATACAAAATTATTACAATACAAAATTATTAAAATACAAAATTATTGCAATACAAAATTATTAAAATACAAAATTATTAAAATATAAAATTATTGCAATACAAAATTATTACAATACAAAATTATTAAAATATAAAATTATTACAATACAAAATTATTACAATACAAAATTATTGCAATACAAAATTATTACAATACAAAATTATTGCAATACAAAATTATTACAATACAAAATTATTAAAATACAAAATTATTGCAATACAAAATTATTAAAATACAAAATTATTAAAATATAAAATTATTACAATACAAAATTATTAAAATATAAAATTATCAAAATACAAGGTACATTTGGATGCCGCCTATAAGTAGTGCTCGAAACGAAAGGGTTAACGAGAAAATACTGTACATCCTTTCGGATCTACGACGACAATCTTTCGACAGCTTCCTCTTCGCGCAAATCGTATCATTTTAATCGCGAACAAATTTCACCGATCTGCCGCTGAAGTAACGGTTGTATCCACGAATAATTCACCTAATCGAAGCTTCTTGAAGGTCACGCAAGCGGATCTTGACTTCCTTACGAGGATGCCGAAGCACCAAAGGGTGGTAGCTCGAGGGGATGGAGAAAAGGGATCGGGGTGAACTGTTTCATGATAGTTCGGTCGATCTATGTTCTGGAGTTCGCAAGGAGACCATGGGAGGGTGGATTTACCGGTCCGTCTTGTGTTCACACTACACAAATCCAAGTGACCGTTCAGTTTCTCCGCCACCCTCCTCGCACCCCTCGCGTTGGCGAAGGCAACTTACAGTAGCCGAACTATTTCCTTGTCGTCGGCCAATAGTGGCGTTCGATGTTTCGTCGGGACAGGTTGAGGTTGGGTTCCGGATTAAACGGATAAGATACACCGTGTACATGAAAACACTCGAGAATATGGATCTCTTACTTTATAGATGCGTTTTCGTATTAAAATATGTGTTTTTCTACATACAATATATATTTTCTTGCTTTCGGTTAAAAAAATCTTGATAATATAATAATTTAAATTATTAACATAATTAATACATTATATAATAATTTAAATATTTAAATAATACATTATACAATAATTTAAATATTATAATTAATATATTATATAGTAATTTAAATAATTAATATAATAATTCAAGAAATTTAATAATTAATATAATAATTTAAGAAATTTAATAATTACTGTAATAATTTAAGGAATTTAATAATTAATATAATAATTTAAGAAATTTAATAATTAATATAATAATTTAAGGAATTTAATAATTAATATAATAATTTAAGGAATTTAATAATTAATATAATAATTTAAGAAATTTAATAATAATTTTAGAACACTAGAATTTACAGTGAGAAATTTGTTAAATATTATAATAAACTGTCAATTTTGTTAGTTAGCAATGGTTATCCCGTTATCCGAACACTTTTGTCTCCGTATTAATTCGAATAGCAGAGGATCTACTAACCAACTGTATAAGTAGCTATTTAAGTAATCCATAAAATAAAATAAAAAACCATAAAATATTAACCTTTCTTTTAACTGATATGATTGTCTAATTACACACTACATCTATGTAATATTTAGTAATATTTATTTAAATGATCAAATTTGTACCTACTCCTGAAAACCCTACGGTACCCTCAAAAATAATCAAATATTTGACAATAATTTTTTAAAATTATTTATTCTTATCAACACAGATAGAAACTAGCAAAAGTTATTAATATCACTAGACTGTGGATTTCTATGAATTTATGGAAAATTCGAATGTGCAGAGATCCACAGAGTGCACACAACGCGCAGAAATGAGTAGAATATCAAATTTATTTGTCTATTATTCTATCTATTTATTTTTATATTCATTTATCTATTTGAAATCATTTATTTTCAAATTATGAAATCTAGAATGCGAAAACGAATCTCTATCTAAATTCCATTTCTTTACAGCGATTCAAAAAATTGACCTAACAATTAAGCTGCATTTTGCGTCAAATGTAATTACAATTTTAACACTATTTCTACCGCGACCGGTCAAATGACCGTCTTTAAAATTTCGATTAGAATTTCATATATACAACGTAATTGAATCGCCTTTAAACTTTAGACTTTTCCTCAAATATACGTATAATATATTTTTCAATATTCACATCTTTTTTCATCATTTATTTTCTGAGCAGAGTTTGTAGTCTGTCTTACGTGGAAATGTCGCGATTGGAATAGGTATATGTGAAGCGTAGATAGGAATAGTGTTAATATCCGATTATTTTTCTCATAAATATTGCTTGGCTGTTTATACACCCTAAATTTCTCAATTAGTTACTGTGGTTCATAATCAGCAACTAAATTTCGATTAACTAAAAAATATAACGAACGTAAGCATTCACACCAATTTCTCGAGTCACCGCAAGTTTACCTTTACAAATATTTGAATTTGCATAAAAATCTGCACTCTCCGCAATCAGTTTACAATTTCAGCCTTTAACACTATTTATACCACGATTTTCTGTATACCTATTTTGACCAACAGGTGTCTTTTGACATCTTTGCATTTGAATGCAAATAATGGTAAAAACTGTCTGGATTTCAAATTATCAGTTAAATATAGATAATTTGAGCAATATAACTGGAACAATAGTTAAAAAATATTACCTTCTTCATTTTTTTATTTTTATTAGAAAGATAAGCAAACATTGTAATATCATTAACTTAACGAACTTTCAGTCTCATATATAAAAATTCAATCTTTCTAAAAAAAAAAAGAAAAACAATAATCATAAAAACAGCATTGTAATAAAATTTTTTCGTTATTCAATACCACAGTTTTTACAAATCAATGGTTGCTCTACTAAGCACTTCCCACATGTATACTTTTCGCAACGCAAGCAAGTTCCTGTTGCTCTATTACCTGAGCAATACTTTATTTGCCACTTTTTTTGTCTACTTGTAAAGGATGCGGTTGACAAAATGCAACATGGCGAAAAACAAGCAAATATTAAAATATCTTCCGTCACAACTGAAATGAGGATTTCCTAATCAGATTACAATTGATATGATGCTGCAAAATGGTGGCGATATTTATATGTAAAACGGTTTAAAAGTAGACACTGTTATGAAATCCTTAAAGTGTTAAAAGACACCTGATGGTAGAAATAGGTATACTATGTGCACATTTTTAGATGCAGGATGAGCTGGAGGAAAATGATATCGCTGAATTAATTTAACAACTGTTGTACGAAAAGTCAAAAAATTAGTTGTGGAGAAATGATTAAATTTAGAGAATAATGTTAAGTTAAAATTTGAAAGGTGTCTTTCGACACCTCTTGGTAGAAATAGTGTTAACAAATTAGGAATTCCAGTAAGAGATGTTCCACCCTACCCGGCAGAACGTCAGAAATAAAATTGATACGCGGCGATTAAACCCTCCGATGCTTGTGCTACCAGCGTGTAAAAGAAAAAAAAAGAAAGAAAGAAATGGCAGACCAATTCCGAAGCGTCGAGACGTTCTTTCTTCCCTTGCCCTCCGTCGGGCTACCTATAGCCACGCTGAACGTGGTCTCGAAAAGAAAAGCAACGCTCGTTAGTTTCGTGAGAAATTAATTATTTGCCCGCCATCGCCACGGCCGCGCGAGTAATGGTGAAAAATGTCGGGATTGTGCAGGATTACATCGGGCGCCGGGTAGTGATGGGATCAAGTTTAACATGTATCCGCGAATCCAAGTAAATTCTGATACGAGACTTTCGTTTCACGATTTTCGAGCGCTACTTATAACAGGCAATGGTTTGTTTTAGTTACAAATTATTGGGTTGGCAACTAGGTGATTGTGAATTTTAAACAAGAACGAAAATTCAAAATTTTTACTTGAAAATATTTGGGAAATTTTATTTTTATTTATTTAGTAGAGTGAGATGACATGGCTCAGGTGTGAATAAAATAAAGTGAAGTGCTTAAAATATCATTAATATATATTTAAAATAGTTTAATAGTAACAACTTAAACGACTTTTCAGTTTAGCAACTATGACGTTCTTACTTTCTTCACAATCACATTCTTTTTGCCTTCACAGTCAAACTCTTACTGCTTTCACAATCAAATTCATTCTGCCTCGTACTCGCATTTTCCCTGTCGTATATTCTTCCAAACACTCATTTTCTTTCTTCCTAGTTCTAATCAGAGTGCCATCTATATAGGAAATTTTACTTTTATTTATTTTGTAGAGAGAGATAGTAGGATTCAGGTGTGAGTAAAATAAAGTGAAGGGCTTAGAATATTATTAATATATATTTAAAATAGTTTAATAGTAACAACTTAAACGGCTTTTCAGTTTAGCAACTATGACGTTCTTACTTTCTTCACAATCACATTCTTTTTGCCTTCACAGTCAAACTCTTACTGCTTTCACAATCAAATTCATTCTGCCTCGTACTCGCATTTTCCCTGTCGTATATTTTTCGAAACACTCATTTCCTGTCTTTCTAATTATAAACAGAGTGTCATCTGAATAGGAAATTTTATTTTTATTTATTTAATGGAGAGAGATAGTAAGGCTCAGGTATGAGTAAAATAAAGTGAAGGGCTTAGAATATTATTAATATATATTTAAAACAGTTTAACAGTAACCACTTAAAGGACTTTGCAATTACAACATTCTTACTTCCTTCACAATCAAATTCTTTCTGCCTCGCAATTGCATTTTCCCCGTCATATATTCTTCCAAACACTCATTTCCTTTCTTTCTAATTCTAATCAGAGTGCAAAATTTTACTTTTATTTATTTAGTAGAGGGAGATAATAGGGCTCAGGTGTAAGTAAAATAAAGTGAAGTGCTTAGAATATTATTAATATATATTTAAAATAGTTTAATAGTAACAACTTAAACGACTTTTCAGTTTAGCAACTATGACGTTCTTACTTTCTTCACAATCACATTCTTTTTGCCCTCACAGTCAAACTCTTACTGCTTTTACAATCAAATTCATTCTGCCTCGTACTCGCATTTTCCCTGTCGTATATTCTTCCAAACACTCATTTTCTTTCTTTCTAATTCTAAACAAAGTGTCTTCTATATAGGAAATTTTACTTTTATTTATTTAGTAGAGAGAGATAGTAGGATTCAGGTGTGAATAAAATAAAGTGAAGTGCTTAGAATATTATTAATATACATTTAAAATAGCCTTCATAGTCAAATTCTTTCTGCCTCGCGCTTGCATTTTCCCCGTCATATATTCTTCCAAACAATCATTTACTTTCTTTCTAATTCTAAACCTTTCTCACACGATACATTCGATCATGTTCACCCAAAATTCCTCAATCGCTCAGTTTTCTCAAGTGCTCATTTTTCACGCCTTAGCAACATTCGAGTCCAAACATTCTGCGTTCACACGACAATCGCCCAACTCAAGCACTCTTCAGACTTTCCCAAACTCGCATCCACTCGATCGCATTCCTACAGATATAACAAACGCAGCCACACGGACCTGAATAAACTTTTGCTGACTGTCTCCAGTTTTGACGACCTTTTTCTGGACATAACATAAATTACTAAGAAACAGAGCAAGAAAAGTTATCCTAGGTAACCGTCTTAAAAATCAACCAAAAAAAGTTGATATATGTAAATTTAAAAATATATATATAAATTTGTATGGCTACGTATGTTTATATTAAATTTGTTAGTCTAATAAGTAAAAACTCATTGTAAAAGCGATATCTCTTTGACTGTTGGAGATCAAATGATTCTTTTGTATATGTAAGTGTATCTTAAAGGCTGTAATAAACATTCATATTAAAAAAAAAAAAAAAAAAACTTTTGCTGACTATGATGACTGACTACAAAGTTCTTTCTGTCTTTACAGTCAAACTTGTTCTGCCTTCACAGTCAAACTCTTTCCGCCTTGTGCTTGCATTTTCCCTGTCGTATATTCTTCCAAATACTCGTTTCTTTCTAATTGTCAACCTTTCTCGTTCGATGCATTCGGTCATGTTGACCCAAAATTACTCAGTCATGACGTTTTCTCAAGTGCTCATCTTAGAAGCACCCTAGTCCAAATGTTTTACATTCGCACGGCTATTGCTCAACTCAAGTACTCTTCACATTTTTCTAAATTTGCATCCACTCAATCGCATTCCTACAAATATGGCTTTAGTAAATTAGGTATTGCCCGTTATTGTCGGTGACCTTTTGCCATCTTTCAGACAGTGTCAAAATTTCATGTTCATAAAACTTCTAATTTTTACAAGCAAAAAATTGAATTAAATCAGATTTTACATCATGAACGTCATTAAAAATTGTATCATTTAAGTAATTCTGAATGGAATAATGAAGTCTTTCTTTCAAGGCTTCATTTCCATATACGGTACATAACTTCTTGTATGCTTGCGATGCGTTCCTGCCTTTTTAGAAATAATACAATGCGCGTTTTGTTCTTTCATTTTTAAATTGGAATAAAAACGAAACTAAACGAATAATCAACAAAATTTTCTTACTAATTAAAGGTGGAAGTTCAAACAACAAGAAAACAATATAGGTTAGGTGCTTTGAATACGTTGACAAAACGAACGAATGTGCTAAAACCATTTATCGACAAAATCCGCAGGCATTTAATTGCCAACCTAATAGTATTTTTGGATTACAGTGACTTACGTGTTTGATAAAAAAATATACAGTAGAACCTCCCTTGCCCGAACTCCCATTATCTGAACATTTTACCCAGTTATTCTATAATCCGGACAGAGTGTCATTGGACAATAGCTGTTTATTTTAAAAAGTTAGGAAATTTTACAAGTGAAAATCAGGTACACTAGGCAAATATTTAAACGAACAGACATTTTTCCCATAGTACCCATTTAACGAATTTAACTAAATGGATACTATGGGAAGAATGACTGTTCGTTTAAATATAATATAAGAAAAAGTAACCGCTCTATTAATCGAAAGTTCGTTTATCAAAACTCTTTTGTCTCCCTATTAGTTCATATATGGGAGGCTCTGATGCAGCTTTTAACAATTTTATTAATTTTCTGTTTGATAAAAAACACAATTCAACTATTCAATCAATTTCTTTTTTAATAAAATATATAGCTTAAATATTCGATCAATTTATTGTTTGATAAAAAATATAGCTCAACCATTCGATCAATTTCAATTGCAATTTAATGTTCAATTATTTTTCAGACAAGTATTCCCTTGTAATTAAGTTTCAATTAATTATTCCAATTTATAATCGGCAATACCTCGGCTAAATAAAAAATTTATGAACCATATAAACTATATTATATCACCACATGCTTGCTGTATCAATACAAAGCTTGATGTTACAATTGTAACATCTTCAGCTCGTGTTTACGTTGATGTTTGTAATGTTTGTATCGCAAACCGAAGCTCTGTTTCTCTAGGTGAAAACTTATCGAAAAAACGTACCTGTGTTAATTTATGTATCCATGCATTAAATAATATACGAACTTCGCCACGTGTACACGTTTATTTTTCATATATAATACGTGAAATCAGTACTCTGTTTTGATAACATTAAAACTAGCTAGACGGCACAAAGGTAAGAAGGGTACTTCACTTGCTACATCCAATTGTTTGAAAAATAGATTTCTAAAATTCGCAACCTGAAAGTTACACATCAATGGACATAACAAATCATGATTACAGACCTATGCTACATAAATTGAACCATATCTCCTTAAAATCTCGCAGGTGTTCTGCAAAATTTATTTTTCTATAGAAAATCATAAATAGTGTAATATTCTGCTCCCAGCTACTATCAATAGTGAATATTTATATATTCCGTGTTGATCTATTAGACGAATTATAAAACTCTGTTCATTCAATCCGATCCACTTAATCGTATCATAGATACAGTCAACAAATATAATTTACTAATTAGCTTCTTCAATGTATCTTTACTATCATTTCAAAATCAGATTTACAAAATTGTATAATATCTGCCTCTATACCACATTATGTATCTAATGGGCTTTTTCCGTTTAAACAAATAAATAAATAAATAAAAAGCTTACAAGACTTCAGTGAAAGATTGGTTGTGACTTTATCTCAGAGACTACTTGTGATGTGTTTTAAATTTTGCAGTTAAATTCGAATTTATATTATTTTAAAGTGACTTTTCAATTATTCGGGAAATAACCTATTATATCTTTCAAGTAACTCAACTGTTTTATGAAATATTTCATACGCAAAATAAATTGATTTGCAATCAAATGGTTCATTTGTTACATCCCTAAGTAAATAATTTATTTTTTGATATTGTCATTCGTTACCTATTATCATAGAAAAAATCATAGACAATTTCAGACGTTTACAAAATCTTGATCAAAAATCAAGAATTGGCCATTTTTACCATTTTTAAAGTTCCACTGTTATTTAACTAAACGAAGAATGTAACGTCGACCAAAATTTATTTCTCATCACACCACGATTAACGTTATCCTAGATCATTACTGTTCAAACTAGCAAACGCATTATCAAAAATAAAGGCAACTTCAATGGCAATTTTATCTAATTATAAGTTAGCTTCATAGTTATTTAGTAGAGAAAACATAGTACGAAAGAATACCAAAGTTTAAGTTAATTTTATTCTTGTTGTTACTCCTGTCATCACTCTGTAATTGATTTTATCTTCTGTTAAAGCGCGAATTAAGTTCAAAACATTACTGTGGTAGTTAAAATTATGTGTATGGTATCTTGGATACACAGCTTAGTCGCTGCAACTTTGTAATAGGTAAATGCCATACACAAATGTTCAATACTACTACTACTATTACTACTACTGCTAATAATAATAATAATAATAATAATAATAATAATAATTTTCAATACTACTACTATTACTACTAATAATAATAATATTCAATACTACTATTATTACTATTATTATTAATAATATTCAATACTACTATTATTACTATTATTAATAATAATATTCAATACTACTATTATTACTATTATTAATAATAATATTCAATACTACTATTATTACTATTAATAATAATAATATTCAATACTACTATTATTACTATTATTAATAATAATATTCAATACTATTATTATTACTATTATTAATAACAATAATCAATACTACTGTTATTACTATTATTAATAATAATAATCAATACTACTGCTATTGCTACTAATAATAATAATATTCAATACTGCTACTGTTGCTATTAATAATAACAATAATCAATACTACTGTTATTACTATTATTAATAATAATATTCAATACTACAACTATTGTTACTAATAATAATAATATTTAATGCTACGATTACTAACAATAATAATAAATTATTCAATAATAAAATATTTGAAATAAATTTCGCCCAGGTATGCTTGCAATGTGCTTGCTCCCATCGCTAGCGCCGCGAGAAGGCGCGAACCAGGGCTTGCAGACGATGGGAAAGAATAAGAAGGAATGTATCGGTGTGGCTCGTTACACTTAAATTGGAGGGAATGACTGAACGGTCTCATTATTCACCGCTGACAATATAGAAAAAGACTTCCGACTTTACGCCGCGCCTGAACAACGATCCCCGGGTCCCTGATACCCGACACACCTCCGTTCAACAGGGACCTCTTTTGTGCGGCCAGATGAATTAAGTGTGACCACAATGTCGCCGCTGACTGCGTGGTCGATGGGATCAGGCGTTGAAAGGTTTCGCTGTTACAAGGACTCGTTTCACCGGGCGACTGCAGTCGACGTGGAAGTCTAATAAAAGGGGTAACGAGTAGCGGTCCCTGTTTCACGGGTATTCGAATACACGTATAATTGATGAATCCATACTTTAAACGAGGGATTTAAATAACGGTGTACTCTGATACCGATATTTTATAAATAAAGCTATATCAAAACCAATATAATATCAATATCTGTTACTGCAGAAATATTGATACCAGAATTAAACAAAAAACTGAAATAAATATATAATACATAATATACTGGTGTATTTGATTAACATGGACTTGCCATCGACTGAGACAGGCTACTATTTGTTTATGTTTACACTACATCGAGTTGATACACTCAAGGCTCAAGGTTTCGCACAAAGTGTGTAGCGTATCCGCGAAAAGAGACACGTTGTTTCCATTCTAGGTCATTTAATCGAAATAAGAAATCAGGAAATACTACTTGTAAATATGCTGAAATATATCGGTATAAATCTTTGCTATAACACGAAAATTAAGAGTGACAATATTGCGTTTAGGGCTACGTTAATTAATTATTAACAATTAAAAATTAGCTCAGAAGAAATTTGAATTTTTGTAAGTATATTTAATGAAATGGAATTTAAATAAAAATTTGTTTCAAACTCTAAATATTATAACATATATATACATCATTTGAGATATATTTTATAGTTTTGCATACCCTAAACTTCTTTGTACATTAAAATTTCTTTAAAAGCTTGTAGTCTAGTTATAATGTTACCTAGGTAAAGTTTGTCATTCGACTAACGTACGATGCAAAGTCAAGACTTCAATAAGCAAAAAAATATTAAACAAATATTGCATGACAGTAAACGTACTTACCCAATAAATTCACAGAACAATACCAAAACTGGTCCTTTGGGATTTTCTAGTAAAGATGGTGTATGTTTTTTTCAAGCAGATCACAAGGTGAAGCACTCAAACACGTTTAAATCGCGAATATCCATTTAAAGAATAAACACTCATTACGGTTGTTCTATTTGCAAGTCCACACTAATGTAACAAATAATTTGTGTTATAGGTGTTTTAAAATGTCTTTCGTTCTCCGAAATTAATCGAAAATTGTTTATCGCGTTTTGAACAGTGCGTGTTGGAAACATAACATGCTACTTCAATTTTTCTAGCGTGATTGTTAATATACACTCGCAAGCACTATATTCGCACAACATACACTATATATTCCACGCAAATCGTAAACACTATACACCATATGTACTTTAAAAACAAGAACTTTTATGAACTTGAAAGTGATTGTAACTTTATGATTTATTCTTATTCCGCGACACGATGTAGAGGTTAGATTATGACCAATGATCATGCGCAGGAAAACGGATCGCTGGCGCGACTGCGCAAACAATTCGATATTTTTCTATCGATTGTTTTCGACCGCCATCGAAGATCAGTTGTTAGTTATCGTTGCGTTGCGTTAGCGCGTGAGTTTTATATCGTTAAAATAATATATTAAACCTTCAAAGTTTTTTCTGAAATTGTGAATTACATTTAGTGGTGGTGAATAATGTGCATTTAGTGTGATTTTGAATTTTGACAAGACGATTGTGAGATGTGTGAATTCAAATTTATAGTGTGGTGTATACAGAGTATCGTGGAAATCATAGTTTAATAAATGCATTTCACGTATTGAGATTATTTTACACTTGTTTACAATCGTTTGATTTTCGATTATGCTGAAATTCATTTAATTCTTATGTATAGAAAATATAAATTAACGAAAACAAATACGATTCGTGAAAAAGAAAAGGTATACAAAAATTCCATTTACTTACAATAAATTGCATAACAAAACACATGAATACACATTACATAATAAATATGTACATTTATATTGTTCAGTGATATTTCATCGAAAAGGTGTGACATTTAAAATGTAACAATTCTAAAAATGTTTTCAAATCGTTTAAATTTAATCAGACAAATTTCGTAAATTCATTGGCAGCCATTGCACTATAGCGACTCCATTTTGCACAGATAAATTTTTTCCTGTGTTGAATCCAATAGTTACAATGTCATATTTATTCAATTAAATAGAAAACTGATGAAAACAATGAGCTGGCATTATTGAACTACGTTAAGCTACATTCTATGATACCAATGTGTTACTTAGAGTTAGATTTCTGTGAACATAATGTGAGTGCGTGATACATATGAATAATCATGGCGTATGTGCTTCTTTCAATTGACATTCGCGCGCGAAATAATCGCGTAAACGTTCCAAGGTGCTGCGCCATCTGCTGGGAAAAAGATTCATCCTTTTTACTAGAAAATCCTAAAAGGTAAGTTTCAACATGTTCCTGTGGATTTAGTGGGTGAGTACATTTAACATCATACAACGTTTGTCTAATATGTTTTTACGAAGAATTATTTTGTAAAGTTTTGATTTTGCTGCCGTTGTACAACGGTGTACGGTCGGTTGCCTACATTTAGGGGTTTCTGAGTCGATTTCTAGTTAGTAACGATTACGAAGCCCAAAATGCAATATTGGTACTTTCATTTTGGCCAATGAAACTTTCGCTCATTTGTAAATCTACACCTCGTAAAACTATAATTTATTCTGCTATTCAATTAATTATCTTTATATTTATATTTATTTTTTATTTTTTATTATTATCATTAGAATAGGGAATATAACTCACATTTAAAGTAATATTATATAAAGGTGATCATCAATTTTAAATTGCTAAAGTTTCATTATTTAATGTACCCAAAAATTTTCTACACAGATATTAAATTTGTATATATTTTTGAATAACGGAGAATTTAAATCTTACCAATAGGCAGAAGTATACCGATGAGTATGTAACATATAATGAAATAAAAATGGTTTCCTTCAGATTTATGCATCTTAAAATTAACGTTGTTAAGATTAAAAATACATTTTTTTAATAATACAGACTTTCAATTTATTATTTTACTTAAATTAAATGTAATATTGGGAGGGTCACAATGATCTCAACTCCAAACTAATCCTGTACTAGGAGGAGAGATTATTGTGTATAATTTTTATGCGAAATATTTCTTCTTTTAAAGAAAAAAATTGCTTTCATCCTAAAACTCAACTGTGCCATTGGTGATTTTACTGATGGCATTATATGGTAATTAAAAAAATTTTTTAAAGTAGCACAATTTTAAATACTTTCGTTTTTTAAATTTACATACTCCCTATGACGTAGCTGTTTCAGTATTTAAATCTAAATAATAATCTGAACAATACATCCCTGTACAATTTATTTATTTACAACTGACAAATGGTGTTTTCAATTAACCGAGTTATTCGTTAACCGAGGTGTCGTTAATTATTTTAATGCTTCTTAGAGTATAATGTTGCTACTTTCAAATCACCACAGAGCGGTAAACATATTTTAATTTGAATGGAAGTTAGAAATCGTTAAACGCAAAGGCACCGAATTAATTTGCACACCTAATACACAGGTATACACAGGTAGGTCCTGATAGCCGAAGTTCTACTGTATTACTTTCAAATTACTCGGGGAACACTGAAAATCATAGGCTTCGAAGTTACTCAAAAGCCACCAAAAATCATTGGCTGTGCTATCATTTTCACGTTGTAATTTGCCTCAATTCCTGGGTATTGATACCAAAACTGATGAGAAAAGGAAGCGTGAGAGCCTCAGGCAAGGCTTTTCGAATAACACGAACGACATTAGCGTCCTCTATTAAACGCCGTTTACCCAACTCGTTGGCAGGCCAGCCTTTAACCCTCTCGGCACCAGCAAAACCGCCAACGTCGAAGGGTAGGTTGGCGTAGTCCGAGCCGGGTCTGCTACTCTAAGATCAAGTGCTGTCCAGCCGCGTACTAAGCCGACCCCTCTAACGTCTGTCCAGTCGACTGGACGCCGGGAAGGGGTTGGTTGGCTGATAAACCAACCACTCCCGTCCCTCTTGACCCGGTAAATTCTTGCGGCCGGCCGCTCAAGTACAGCAGCTCTCAATGTTTGACCTGGTTTTCGGTGTTGGACGACGAGCCGCCTCAGCCTTCCCGCCCCCGGATGCCGAAAGCGAACTTGAGGACGATCGGGAAAGAGGGAATTCCGTCGGTTTCTTTGTTAACTCCTGCCTGGACCCTTCGCTGGTGGTATGCGTTTGGGGCTAACCGAATTGAATAACAGGGCCTTCAACGGATGACAGGGCCAAACAGTTTTGACTATTCTCTTTGGTCGTGTTTGGTATATGCAATCAATGGCTACACCATTGTTTAGTATTGTAGAGGTGCCGAATTTGTCGTAGCATGAGAGAATGCATGAGAGTGAGGGTGAGTGTGTGTATGAGACGTTTATCGCTTGTTCGTCGCGAATGTTCGGTCCTGGCGGGTAGCGCAGGTGCGTGGAAAGGAGCCTTCTCGAATGTTCGATGACGGTTTACTCTAATGGGTAAAAAGAACGCCTTCTCGAACATTCGATGATGGCAAACCCCCACCACCTGTGCTAATGCATATAAAAAGAGATGCATGCCCGCCGGGCGACATTCGTTGGACATTCGTTGGACATTCGTTAGACATTCGTTAGAGATTCATTAGGCGACATTCGACGACGCGATTAAGTGTAATTTATCAGATTAATAAGTAAGCTTGTTACGTGTACGTACTTGTTTGTTGCAGTATTGGTGGAAGGAATAAAAAAGGAGGAGGGTGGGGACTGGAGAAGGAAAATGGTAAGTCTAGCAGACTTGGTGGTAGCTATCTGTAAGATTTGCTTAGCGGCTATGGGACTCTTGACCACGTGATAGGAAGGGATATTTTGAAACTTGTATTTATAGGAACTATGTAAGACTTGAGTATTTGCGAGAAAGGTATTATGGGCGAGGATAGGAAGGTTGTCACACAAGTTACAGAAAAATGTGCTTCAAGCACATTTGAATGAATACTTAATTTAACACATTTGATACCACAGCCGTATATAAATGTTAGTTTGTAAACTTGCTTATTTTGTTTATTTAGAATGTTATAAACTAAAGAGATCCATGTAAGGGATATATTCTGACAGAAAACTCCCTTATTGTGTTTCACGTAGAATATCAATGTATTTCAATATTCTTGGAAATATGTTGAATCTAGCAATGAAAGGCTATATATTTTTCGTCACGAAAAGTTTATTTGTATTTGTAGATATGTACAGGTAGGTCTCAATCAGTGCAAATAATAAGTCCCAAGAATTGATCGCGTCATTCATTTTCGATGATTATTTCAAATGTAGTAATTGGTTCGAATTTGATGGAAATGCGAAATATTCATGTTTATGTCCGTTGAAGTACAATAAAAAAACATATTTATTGCTTTTTAAAATATTTTTAGCGTCGTAAACTGCACTCTCTTCTTCTTTTTGAAATATTAAACACGAATTATTTTATTCTATTATTTTACAATTCGAAGAATTTATTCAACTTTCTCGAAAGTAAACAATTTTGTTTTCATTCCTCAATATCACTGTCACATTCACGCCGCTAAAGTTTCGTTTGTATTAAATGAACTAAATCGACTATTTGAATTCGCATTAATCCAGACCTAAAGTAGCTGATAACAGTCTAAGACGACAGGACAATGTAAAACATAATTTTGTGCTCCACAAATATTGTTTATCTATTCATTTTTATTGTCATTATAGTAGAACACTATTTATTAATTAGCTCATTATTTATACTATTATTTCTTATGAATTAATTTATTTATTTTCTTTGATCCTTTGATCTTAAACTTATTTAAAATATTAACGTAAAACTGCTATCTTCCGATTAAAGCACCAATTTAAATCTCTGTCTTAAGCCATATCCAAATAAAAAAATTTATCGTGCACGCTCCTATTAGACACAGAGTCTAGAACCTGGTCCCATCACTACTTCAGACATACACGCTTACTTCGAAGAGCACATAAGGGACATTACTGTAGCGAAGGGGTGCTCGATCCTCTCTATCCAATTACCATGATCTTCGACCACTCCGACAAGGACATCCGGTTAACAATGCCCTCGACTTTCCCGGTTCACTCTCTTACCCACTCTCTCTTTCTTCCTCTCTTTCTCTCACACTCTCACTGTCACCTCCTCTCTCTCTCACTCTCACTGCCACTCTCTCTCTCTCATCTGCCTTTCTCTCTTTCTCTCTCTCACTCTCACTGCCACTCTCTCTCTCTCATCTGCATTTCTCTCTTTCTCTCTCTCTCACTCTCTCTCTTACCCGCCTCCCTCTCTCACTTGCTCTCCTCTCTCATTTTCTCTCTGTTTCTCTTACTCACTCTCTCTCACTTCCTCTCCTCTCTCATTCTCTCTCTCTTTCTCTTACTCACTCTCTCTCACTTCCTCTCCTCTCTCATTCTCTCTCTCTTTCTCTTACTCATTCCCTCTCACTTTCTCTCCTCTCTTATGCTCTCTCTCTTTCTCTTACTCATTCTCTCTCTCTCTTTCTCTCACTAATTCTCTCACACATTCTCCCTCTTTCTTTCTCTCGCTCTTTCTCTTACCCTCCCCTCTCCCATTCTCTATCTCTCTTTCTCATTGCCAACTCGTTCGATCTCTTTTCCCTCCAGTGGGTCCAGCTTCCAGGCGAATTTTCTTCAACCCGACCCAATACTCTTCAGCTTCGAATATGTTGCCCATGGGGTACCCGAACGACGCGGCCAACTTCTCCTGATGACACGAAAGGGTCACAGGAGCGGTGCTCCCCGCTCCCGAGGACGTTGGGACGTCGTTCTCACGAAAGCGAAGGAACTTCGAGGAATAGCGGCCGGTCAGCGTGTAGATCGTGTTCACGGTGCATTTCGGGAAACAGGACGCCTCCGGAGAGCCCTTCGATGTTCTATTTACTTGTGACACGCCATGTTGGCGCGAGGACGCGTCGAGTAAGCGATGAACTCGACGATACGTCAATTCGAATGAGTTGGGTCACCGTCGATGCAGAAAGTTGTGGGTAGAATGGGGATGAATAACGTCTCCTGTTAATTTTGCAGTTTAATACAGAACAATATAATTAAAGGGTGTTCTCAGGTTAACCCTTCGGGTACGGCAGAAAGTTCCACTTTCCTATCCTAGCGGCCAACGAGTGTATCTCTGGTTAAATGATAGATATGATAGATAGATAGATAGATAGATAGATATGTAAATTATATCTTTCGATTTCGTGTTTTTTTAACCCTTTCACTTCGGCTGTCCAGTACGCGCCAGAAATATGCAAAGTGCTTGTAATTCCCATATATACGTTTTTCTAAGTCTTAAATAACAACTATGCTGAATAAAACAATCGTTGTTCTACTGTAATAAGTATATTTGCATTTTTAATATGAAAAGGCTTACAAAATTATTAAAATACAAAATATATTTGGATGCTGCCTATAACACTGTGGAACAAATTTAAACTTTTTTTCTATTTTGCAATACGTATTGAGTGATAGTTGTAGGGCTAAGCTACCCAAACAAGAATCCGGAAGTAGAATTGCTCTATCACCCTCAGTTTTCAAAAAACACGAAGTTTTGTAAAAAAAAAAAGTAGATCTTAAGCAGAAATGAGGTATTGCGTCAAAACTAAGAATGTTAGTCAGGTCTAACTCGGGTCAAAAGATAGAGGAGAGATTCCTGAATATGCCAGTGTGAATAGTTATAATTTTTTAAGCTTTTACTCAGTTATAAATAACAGTCAAAGTTTAAAAAAGCGCCGAAATTCGTATTTTTTTTATGCTTCCCCGATATTTTCTCATATTTACGAATAATTCGATGTTTAGCATAAAAATACCACATAGCATCGGATTCTGTAGAGTTTTTTGAAGTAGGAACCATTCAACAGAAATGGTAAAGCGACTTCGGTGTCGAACAGTTCCAGGAAAGATTCGTCGTACCCACAAGTCACCTCGTGGATGCCGCCTATAAGCGGCGCTCGAAGCGAAAGGGTTAAATCTTTTATATATATTACATGAAAAGTATGCCAATATTCATTATGCAAATAAATAATATTAATAATATTAGTTATAAAATGTGCCCATAATTATGAAAGTGGTCTAAGTCAGATATTTCTTGTTTCGAGATATTTAACGAATTGCATTTGCATAAATTAAAAAATACTCTTACATTCTGCGACCTTTTTATTTAGAATTTTACTAGTCTTGATTAATGGAAATTTATTATGAATATGAAATTTTGTGTGAATTTCATACGAAAATGTTTTTAAAGCTTGAATTGATTTAGACCATTTTCAAAATTAACCGAATGTCCTATAAATAACTTAAAGCAATAAAGAACTATGAGTTTTATTTGAAACAATAAACTTAATGAAATAATTCATGAATAATTTATCAATAATTCTAAAAAAGTGATGCATTTTTATCATTTCGGATTTTTAAGATTTTTAAAATGTTCCTGAAAAACTGGAGGAATGTTTGGTAGTAAACACATAATATCTTTAAGTTTTTCTTCCGATACTGGTCTAGTGGTGGCGTATAAAGGAAGTAGCTTAATATTTCCGTATATTTTGGGTCTTCCTCTTTTAGGAGAAAGATCCAAAACGTGGAATTCAGGAGTATCTAAAGTAGTTTTATAGAACATTTTATATACTGCATTTTTCACGAATCTCATCCATTGTTTTTGCAGCCAAGAGACAGATTCGCCCGTGGTATTTTTTCCTCTTCTTGTTACTGACTCTTCTTGTAATTTCGTTGAAATAAAATCCGTCTGTGACATTCGTTTTATGAAAAATGTATTTCTTCTTCTACACTTTTCTATCAGTTCATAATAATGCTCAGGGTTGTACAAGTAATTTGCTTTTTTTATTTTCATTTTTATAAACCCAAAATCACAGTCATTCGGTAGAAAGGAATGGATACCAAAAATTTGTGGTCTATTGTTTCAATATTATTATTTGATGACTGGGTAATTTTCATCCATGTCAATGCTACTTTAATGTTTATATATAAACAATTATATTATTATATAATTTCTTTAAATTTTTGACTTAGACCACTTTCATAATTATTAGGCACAAATATGTAAAGAGACATTTCTGTGATCTCAGGGCTTCTTAAACTTTTGTCATTCACGACCCCATTTATGATTGCGAGTTTCTTGACGACCCCATACAAATATAAAAGAAAAATAAATTAATATTTTTTGATGATTTATTTATTAGGTAACAATATACACATATACATATGAAAATATATAGTTTTAGAATTCGTTTTGAAACATACAAAAATCTAAAATTAAAAATTGCAGAATTTTGCTACGCGACCCCATTTGGGTCGTAACAAGTAAAATAATTTAATCGTCGGAAAACACTGATAAATCGAAGAAGAGCGACAGAAATTCCGTGAATTTTGTCTCGCCAGCTGAAACATTTGTAAAACTACTATTAATTTGTCGCAGAAGGAACACAGGTCGTGGTACAGGCCGGCCGGTAATTTCTCTGCAAATTGGTGGCCCGATTGTATGAGTTGGCGCACTTTTGATTTATTCTAATTGCTATTTCGATAATGGAGGCGGGCCCGGTCGGCTCTTGCATTCCCATTATCGAACTCGTGGAAATACAATCGCATTCCAGTTAAGGCCGCGTCCAGCGCCGGGGCTCTCCCGGTAATTATTAGTTAATTTGCCGTTAAATCTTCGCTGACCGCTAAATTATCGCCGAAGGAAGAGGCTGTGAGAAAAGGGCGGACCCTAGTGTACCTTATTGCTTCTGCAGTTTCGCGGTTCCCCGGTTCCGGAAACGCCTTGGAACGGAAAGAATTTATGAGAGCGTTGCCAATTTCAGGGCGCCCGTAAGGGAAATCCGTGTGAAATTATAACGCTGAGATTCCGGGGACATAAATTGTCCGTTTATAAAACGAGCCGAGAATTTTGCTTTCGATGGGTAATTGTTGTTCTTCTAAAAATTGGAAAATTTTAGAGGGCACGTTTCTGATATGATTTTGCGAAATTAAAAAAGGTGTTATTCCTGAAATACTGTGGCGGAGTATTATATTCCTTTGATTTAAGTTATTTCTAATAAATGGTAGCAGTTCCTAGGAGGTGTATTTAGAATTTATCGTATATTTATTTCAAATTATTTTATGGTTTCTTTATCTTTACTTGCTTTTATACAGCACTTCAATGTAGTGTTAATAGAATTATGTGTAGGCTAACAAATAATAATATTATTAGTTATATTACTATATTATTAGAGTTACAAAATAATTATATATACAAAATAATTATGTTAGAGATTTTTACAAAAGGCTTCTAGATAGTACTGTCAGATCTATATTAAATATTTGACGGGTTACAACATTAACATAAATACAGCGGGGGGGGGGGAGAACAGAACAAACGCGTGAAGGTTACCGCATTCGGTAACCACCAGAGGTCTCAGACGATCGAATTGCACATATCTAACAAATTATATATAAAAAATAATTATTATTTAGGTGGTATAATATTTGGTTAAAAATTATTTTGGAATAAGTATTATTTGAATAAGCAAAGGTTTTCCCGAAATTGTTGTATTATTTAGCTATCAAATCAATTAATTCCTTCATTTTATACTGTATTCGAATTATATATTTCATAATAATTTTCTATTTTATTTTCTGGTCGAATGTTCCTTGAAATATTTTTTTATATAATTTTGTACTCTATTATTCGCAATAGCTACTTTATTTTAAATTCCAGATTGTTTGTCCAAACAATGAATTATTTAATGCATTTCATACTTAGAGTTTACTTAAATACACAATTTACGTACACTTTATGATTAAAAGTTTCATGTAACAGGTACTTTAGATGTCCTACCACATGACTTGTAGTTTAAAACATACATAACTTGGTAATAAGACAAAATAATTTGTTATTAATTTTTTACTATTATTATAATATATACATTGGAGAAAGTAATTGTTCAATATTCTTATAACCGTATATCATACTGAAAAATATAATATTTTTCCAGTTCTTTATAATTTAAGCATCGTTCAATGAGTTTTTTCTTAAATACAAATATACAGCAGCGGACAAGAGTTTAAGACCGAAGGGTTAGCGAAAACAAATTAACTGATTTATAAAAGATAGCACAATAAATGAATTTTGAATTCGTTATTAATCAATATATAATACTCTATTTTAGTAACGATAAAAATGTATGTATAAACAATATTTGCTATGCTTTATATTGTCCTCTCGTCTTAAACTTATGTCCGCTACTGTACGTCATGATAAACTATGAAATTAAGCTGTATTAGTCCTGTTAGGAAAGGATGATACAAGCTAACCGGCGAGCACGATTTTTTAGTGAAATGGAATTAAGTTCGTGTTCAAAGTTCTTGGTTCTTGAATCCAATTTAAAGGGCCGCTGATACGGAAAGACAGATTCCTGACAAATGGACCGCAAACCGACTAGTGACCAAAACCACTTGAGATTCTCGCTCACGTTTGAACGTCACGTATTGTTTTGCGCGTCTCAGAGAACCGCGAATCCGGAATTAGTTTGTCCCTGAAAACCGCCATGGACAATGCGTCGCTGTTCTCTCGGTAAATCTTGCATAGGTATATTTGGTAATTAATGGCGTTTCGTGCATTGAAGCTTTACCTATTTTATAGAAAATGTGAAGCAAGTGCATAATAAACTGTTGCTCTTTCAACAGTGGATTATTTGATAAACTTTTGTATAGGCTATGATTTTTAAAATAATAATGCTTCTGTGTACTGTGTAATAAATACTAAAAATGAACTGAGTCGTTTCTCATACGTAATTTTTTCAACATAATATCTATTTTTTAACAATATTTTTAGTGTATGAAATGATGACAGAATTTTTATTTTATTTTTATATTAGCTAGCGGAATAGAGTACAGTGTGTTGTGAAAAATTAATTGGAACAAAATTCAGTTAACAATTATATATGAATGAAATGTTTGTAAAAATTAAAATTTCTGAGTCAGTGGAGTATTATGTTCTTGATGGAGGATAATTTGTATTATGTACATTTACATTGTTACATTTTTTAATTATTTTCATGATACTTTGTTTTACTACATTTCTAATTTAACTAAAATACAGTCGCTAATTTTAGATTACAATGACTAATTAAAAAGTTTAGAAGGTGATACGAGCTTTTACAATACGCGAAAAAATGATAGCACAACATATGTTTGTATCTCTTTCTTAATAATACAGACAAAAATTAATCACAGGTTATATTTTTTACGGAAAATTTAACCTTTTTGTGAAAACTAAGTGCGACAAAATGATATCGCGGGTAGGAAAAAACGAGACTTTGTTGTTTGAGATGGCAAAGGTTTCTTAGATAATTTCAAGTGTTGAATTCAAATCTGATCCCAAAAGGAGCCTGCCGCATTAACACTATGATTAGGGTATACTTATTGAACTACCAATGATCAGGGTCTATTTATTCGAGATAAAGAAATTAAATTGAAAGCTAGAACAAAAATAATACGGAAAACAAATTTTAGCAGTCGTAGCAAAAATCATAGAAAATTTTCATATTTGTAGGCACCACAGTAAGTTTACCAAGTTTCTATGAAGATTTACAAATTGGGTCATTCTGACCCCCTTGGTAGTTCAAGTGTTAAATTTAGGAGATAAATGGATAGAAAGTACGGATTTCTCCTATATTTACGTTGATATTCCATAGATAGTAAAATTTGTCCAATATTTTTGTAAATAGCACCGTATAGTACTAACCTTCCCCTATAAAGTCAAATTTGACTTTTAACCCTTTGCACTCGGCTGTCCTCTCTCATGGGACATCGTAATCCTAGCATATGATAGTTTCGTAAATTTTCAGACTTTATTTCAGACCCAGACGTTAAATAGTCATATAGGTAAATTTAATATACGACTTAACTAAACTAAATGAAGTTTAATATACGTGAAACATAGTAAATATTTTGAATTTGAAAATTTTTAAAGTTAGTACCATTAAACGACTAACGGTCACCTCTCGAGTACAAGGGTTAATTGTACGATATTTTTTTTGCCGAGATATACCGCTTTGGAGTTACTCGAGAAACACTGTAAATCATAGGCTGTGCTATCATTTTGTCGCGCAGTGTAGAAGCTAGAAAAGATAAAAGCTTACTAAAGTAAATATTGTATGCAAGTATCCAGTAACTCATTGACAAAAATGTATCGTGAATTGTATCGAACCAGTAGTATTCAATTCACTGTAAATTGAACGTAGAGCATTCGTTGCCGATGAAAGGACCACGAACGAACGACAGGTTTACCCGGCGACCGTTCCACGAAACAGACGAGCTCGATTTCATCCCCAGATGTTTCGCGAATTTTAAATTCTGCATGAGCCGCGTGACTGATGCGGCACCATGGAAATTTCCCGCGTTACCTTTTGTCACGTGGGGACATCGGGGAGCACGGTGAAAGAAGATGAAGCGAACGGATCTGAATGGCTCCCATGGGCACCCAGTTCGAATCCCATTACCGGACTCAGGTCCGTTAAATAGGTCTCGCATCGTCAACCAGAAAATGTACATACAGCCCGTGGCGTGTTTCGTGCGGGAAAAATGTTCTTCTTGCTCACCTCGCTATGGAAATCGATGCGAATCCATCGAGACCTCCGGAAGACGGATGCCTCGAACTCGATTAGGGTACATGCACGATGATCCTGAGTACAGAAGAATAACGGTTATGTAGATTGAGTGAATGTTATTATTATTATTATTATTACCATTACTATTACTATTATTATTGTTAATATTACTATTACTATTATTATTATTATTATTACTATTACTATTACTCTTATTATTGTTAATATTACTATTACTATTATTATTATTACTACTACTACTATTACTATTACTCTTATTATTGTTAATATTACTATTACTATTATTATTATTATTACCATTACTATTATTATTATTATTGCTATCACTATTACTATTATTATGTATTTCTTTTTCTCCCTTTTTCAAGGGGGTTTTCCGCACTGGACGGGGACTTTGCCAAGTCCAGCTTGGTTTTTAACTGTTGTGGTTTAAGTAGGTTCTGACTATGCTACATGTGTGTAGTATTATCGCTTTTTGTATTTCGCTATGGGTATTCGTGGTTATTTTTAATTGTGTTAGGTGTTTTTTGAAGTTTTTTGGTGTTATTCCTGTTGCTGATATTATTAGTGGTATCATTTGTACTTCCTGTTGTTTCCATAGTCTTTTTATTTCTTGTGAGAGCGGTATATATTTTTCTATTTTTTCATTGTATTTCTTTTCTATGTTTGTGTCGTTTGGTATTGCTATGTCGATTATGTATGTCTTTTTCTCTTTCTTGTTTGTCATTGTGATGTCCGGTCTGTTGTATTTGATTATTTTGTCTGTGTGTATTGTTATGTCCCAGTATACTTTGTATTCTTCGTTTTCGATTATTCCTGTTGGTGTATATTTGTAGTATGGTGTGTAGTCTTGTTCCATATTATTGGCGTTGAGAATTGCTTTATGAATTATTTTAGCTACCGTGTTATGCCTTTCCGTATATTCTTTGCCTGCAAGTAATTTACATCCTCTTGTGATGTGGTCTATTGTTTCTGGATATTGTTAACATTTCCTGCATTTGTCATCTTGTATGCTTGTATCTTTGATAATGTATTTTAGGTAGTTTCTTGTTGCTATGACCTGATCTTGTATTGCTATTATGAATCCTTCCGTTTCGGGGAAGAGTTGGCCTTTTTGTAGCCATGTGTATGTGTC
>JAOPTO010001075.1:0-52844 GCA_033822845.1 Tetrapedia diversipes | reverse complement strand
TACAAGCATACCGCTAAAAGATTTTGCGTCGGCAGTACTGTCCCATGAAGCATCCGTATAACATATTAATTTTTTATTTACATTTTTATTTCCATATCCGATTTCATAATCTAAAGTTCCTCTTAAATATCTTAATACACGCCTTAATGCATTCAGGTGTATCACTTTTGGTTTCTTGCTGAATTGTGATAGACAGCTAAGAGCAAAGGAAATATCCGGTCTTGTCGATACACTTAAATACATTAATCGCCCTAGCAACTCCTGATATATTTTTTCATCACTCACCGAACTGCCATCATCTTCGCTTAATTTTTGGTTCGCATCAAGTGGTGAGCTTACCGCATTACACTCATTCATCCCATATTCATCTAGCAGCCTCTTAATATAACCTTTTTGACTTATATATAATTTATTGTTTCTATAATTTATTTCGATGCCCAATAATTGTTTCCCTTCACCTAGATTCTTTAATTCTACATATTTACTTAACCTACCTATATATAGCTTTTCGAACGCATCTGTGTTACTGACTACCATCATGTCGTCAACATGTACGCCGCAATACAAAAAATTGTTTTTCTCCCTAATGAAAAATAGGCAAGGGTCGTGTACACACTGCTTGAATCCAATCTGCAAAAGAGTGTTAGTTATATATTCATTCCAACATCTACTAGCTTGCTTGAGCCCATATATGCTTTTATTTAATTTACAAACTTGACCACTGTTTTGTTTACCGTCCGGCATCTCCATGTATACCTCTTCTTTTAACGTACCGTGTAGAAAAGCAGTTTTAACGTCATACATTTTTACCTTTCTTTGGTTTTCCGCACATATACTGAGCAATATTCGTATTGTCTCCATCCTGATCGTAGGTGAGAATGTATCCTCGTAATCGAACCCCGGTCTTTGGGCACAGCCCATCGCGACCAGTCGTGCTTTATATGTCCGTTGTAATGTGTTGTAATCTTCCTTGATGTTAAAGATCCATTTGGATTTTATAACTTTCTTGTTCTTTGGGCGATTTACCACATCCCACACCTGGTGTTTCCTCAAAGATTCAATTTCATTTTTCATTGCCTGTTCCCATTTTTTCCAATCTGCAGACAATTTCGCTTCCGTTACCGAGTTCGGAATCTTTTCATCAGTACTTTTCATGGCTTTTTGTTCTCTGATCCGCGGTGATCTTCTCACCTCTCTTTCTTCATCCAATTTATTTAGCTCTTTTCTTCTCAGATGTTTATTTACCATCATTGCCTCTTTTGTTAAATTTTTTGGTCTGCCGACTCTTTTTCTAGTCGTTGGTCCTTGTTGCTCTAAATTTCCTTCTGGATCTTCATTGTCTTCTTCATCCTTTTTATCATCATCGTTGATGACTTCAACTTTCGTATCTTTATAGTCACTACTCTCTTCCTCACTTCTTTCTTCTTCGTATATTTCAATCCTCTCTTCTCTCGTGTCTTCTTCGTTATCTTTATTCTCCCATTCATCGTAGTCTGCATCTAGTCGTATGGCAATTGGACGTTCAGTGTTTTCGTTCTCTTTTTCTGTTATGCGCATTAACTCCGCTCCATTATTATCTTCGGAAAAACGAACATCACAGTCACATTTTATTTTTCCTATTTCTGGTACGTACACCCTATATGTATTGTTCTCGTTGTACCCCATAAAAATTCCTTTCGTCGCTTTACATTCGAATTTCTTTTTATGGCCATCTTTGTTTAATATATATGCTACACACCCGAATCTCCGCATATGGCTTATATTTGGTTGTTTTTTATTCCAAATCTCGTATGGCGTTTTTCCATGCACTTTTGACTTTATTCGGTTTCGAATATATACAGCTGTATTGGCTGCTTCTCCCCAGAATTCAAGATTCAATTGTGAATCGGCCAACATTGTTCGTGTTGTCTCAATGATGGTACGATTCGCTCTTTCTGCTGTACCATTGCACTGTGGCGTCCTCGGCGGACTAAGTTCATGTTTAATCCCTTTAGAATCGAACCAACCTTTTAAATTTTTACTAAGAAATTCTCCACCATTGTCAGATCGTATTCTTTTTAATTTTTGTTCGGTTTGATTTTCTTTCAGGATTATTATATTCTTTAAATAATAGGCGGCCTCACTTTTATCTCCCAAAAGTTCTATGTACATCATTCTGGAATAATCGTCTATTATGGTTAAAATGTAATTTTTCTTACCATAAGTTGATGGTTTTATTGGGCCAATCAGATCTGTGTGCCACAAATCCATGATTCTGCTTGACCTAATCCCTTCGTGACGCGGATGTGACTTCCTGCAAGCCTTTCCTTCCACGCACGATTCGCACACGCTTTTCCAGGAATCGCTCATACCCACTACGAGATTTTCTTTCTTCATATCTTCAATTATATTTTTATCAGCATGCCCCAATCTTCTGTGCCAGACTTCATTATTTGCCGTCACTGTTGCAATTCTCTCGTTGTCTACAGATGTTCTAACGTAATATGCATTTTGGACCCTCACAGCTGTCATTTTTATTCCATCTACTTTATTGTATACTATGGCCCCGTATTTATTAAAGTTTACGTCATATCCGTTATCTGTAATTTTTGCCACTGAAAGTAAATTGGAATTTAATTCAGGCACACACAATACATTTTTTAATGTTATTTTTGTATTTTTTGATGATTGTTTCACAACAACATCACCAATTCCTTTCGATGTTAACAATGTCCCATCTTTGTCGGCCATGCTAATTTGTCTCTTGTCTTCTGTAAAATTTTTACAAATCATTTCCTCATGTGTCATATGGCTTGTAGATCCCGAATCTAATAGCCATACGCGATAACTATCACGCTCAGATTCATTCACGCTTCGTTCATTCTCACTCACCTCATACAATTTTCCGGGTTTGGTGACTTCATGTACTCGCAACACCGATTCCTCGCGCGTCTTTAGTGTACTTTCATCCTTTTTACGGTACTGCATCGCATTTTGCCTACTGTGTCCATCGTAAAAATGGTGTCCTGCTCCCCTCCTGGGTGGTGGAATGCTTCGTACTCGCTCACGGCAATTTGCTGCAATGTGATTGTAGCCTTGACATTTAAAACATTTTTGATTCTTATAACAATCAGCTGCCATATGCCCTTTCTTTCCACAATTATAACAGTTTCTATCCGTTTTCGAAACTTCTCTTATCTTCCTGACGGTTTCTAGTTCTCTGTGTGTTCTCTCTTCTTTTCTTGTTTCTCTCCTCATTTCCTCTTGTTTCAGTGCATATCTTATGTCATTTACTGTAGTGTTTCTTTGTGTTTCAAGTATACGTACGTTGGGATCGAACTCGGGTCGAAGACCTCTCAATAAATACATTTTAAATTCGTATGTCTCTATGTCCCTTCCCAGCTGTATACACTGGTTTTTCAAACCTTCCGCTCTATTTATGTATTCGTCGGCGCTCTCAGTTTTTGCCATTTTTAAATTTGTCAGTTGGTTTAACGATCGTGCCTTTAATTCTTCGGTATCAGCGGCCATGTCTAGTTTTATACTTGACCACAATTTATCGGCACTTTTTATTGTAGTATATTTCATTAAATGAGCTTTACTCATTGTGTTTAAAATAATCGTTCTCGCTGCGTAATTATCGTCATCCCACTCGTCCCATTGTTTCAATTTCTCTTCATAATTCGTCTCTCCCTCATTTGGTTTTTTCAACGCTTTCACACCAATCACTTTTTTCCATAATCGCTTGGATCTTAGTATTCCTTCTACTTTTTCCTTCCATAAAAAATAGTTGGAATCGTCAAGCGGTTCGACATTTGCGATATTCCACATATCTGCCATTTGTAATATTTGAAATTAAAAAACGTTATCGGGTAACCACGCTCTGCTACCAATTGTTGGTGGATCAAATAAGTAATAACGATTTTTTAATATAATAAATACAATTATAAAAATAATAATAATAATAATAATTTGATAATACTATTTTTAACAATACTCTTTATGCACTCTCTCTATTAATCACTCACTCTCTCTATTATTCGCTCTTCTCTTTATGATTCTCCGTTACGGATTAAATCGTTCACACTCTCTCTCTCTCTTTCCGCCTTCCTCAGTCATACAGTACACACAACAATTAGATAATCATACCGCGCACCACTCATTACCCATACAAACGATAACACTCACCTTTTGTCATTCTCTCCAAACTGTCATACTCTCTCATCCACTCAAACATTTTTCACACCTTTATCATCGTACTTTATATTCTATGGTGACCAAATAAGGTATATGTATCACAAGAGTTTCTTAACTCCATGCGCCGGCAAAACCTCTGCACTTCAGGAGCTGAAAAATCGAGTGAAGAAGTCAGGACTTCTCACAAGACTGGCAGCAGAAGTGGAGGAGCAGCGAACATCGTGCTTGAAGTGACACCAAAGACAAGGAGGCCCTCTTGAAGCAAGACTGGGTCTACGTGGGCTGGCACTCGCTCAGAGTGAGAGACTACCTGGTGGTAAGTCGTTGCTACAAATGCTAGTCGTTCGGCCACGTGACTAAGCATTGTAAAGTGCCCAAGGAAGTTTACGGTCACCGCGGTGGCGACGGACACGCGTTTAAGGAGTGTCCTAAAAAACTCGAGAACCCTGAGTGCATTAATTGCAAGCGCGCCCTTAAATCCTGCAACCGCTCATCGCGGTCTCCGGAATGCCCGGCGTATAAATTTGCGCTACCCAACATAATCTCAAAAACTGATTATGGTTCATAGACAAAAAACACTTGATCTCCGCAAATATTAAAGTTGGCGCAATTAAACGCACAAAATTCACGGCTAGTTATAGATGACATAAGGGTGTCCATGATGGATCTGGGAATTGACGCGACAGCCCTCCAATAGCCCTATAATTCCAATGGAATTATTAGAGGCCTCGGCTTGACGAGTAAGACCATCATGGACACCAGAGCCATCAATAGTATGGTGAGGAATGTGAGTCCCAAATCTGCCATAGCGGCCCGAAACCAGGACATTAAATGTTTAAAGCTCGAATATCTCTGCTCCACGCATTTTATATGCGTCGAAATGGTGTGGCAGTCCATCTCTTTCTATTTTGTAAGCGCCTATATGCATATATATGCACTCGGATCCGATTTGCACCTACCTGCAGCAGCTGGAGAAAATTTTAGATACTCTCCGGGGGAAGGATGATAATATGCATGGATGCGAACGCGACATCGACCTCCTGGTATAGGCTAACACCCCAGTAGGGAACATCTGAACAGAGAGACGAGGCACTCGACGAACTCCTTGCACAACACATACTAATAGTACTCAATAGAACTGGCAACGCGCCCAACTTCAACAACATTCACGGCCAATCCAACATTGATGTCACAATAGCCACGAAAATCAAAAACCGGACAGTTCACCCTGACATAATAAACAGCGACCATAGACTCATAACTGTTGGGAAAATAATTAAAGGACCCTGCATTGTTGACGGGCCTGAGGGATAGGAGTAGGAGTCTCTGATGCCAGATTGGGGACCGGAGTTCTCGAGAACACCCCCCACCACTACGTGCACTACTGCAGGAGACCCGCGTGCATGAACTCAGCGTTTCGGACGACTTCGGGAAATCGAGAGAGAAAACAAACGAAAATCTTTCTCTCTCGCTCTTGAAGCGTTGAAATTCATCCAATGTTGGAAAGCAGGCATGCGGCACGAGTCACACGGGATCTTGACAGCCTATTTTTATTTTTCGACATACAAGGATGTCTTGTATTGAAAAAGAATATCGAAAAAAATTTTGCCGCGGAAAAACACGTTTTAAGACCCCGTGATCACGTTTTGATTATTTAAAAATGAAATTTTTTTTTTAGTTTCACGGATTTGTTAATACAATTACGCCTAAACGGTTGAATGGATTTCAATGAAATCTTATATTCCAATTTTATATTTTCCTCTCAAGACCTGGTTAAATTTTGGAAAAAATTTGTTCAAAAATAATGATGGTTACCCCCTTAAAGTTACAGGACTATCTTTCATTTCCTAAATTTAAAAATGTGAGTTATATTTAAGCATAAAATGTATTTAACTACATGTAGATTATTAAACGATAAATACTTTGATACTCTAGTTTAATTAAATTTGTGAAAATGAGTATCCAGTCTTGGCCAGTACCGTGCATGCTATAGCAGCCTTCGATAGAATAATATATGTTTGACTCGATTTTATATTTACAAATTAATAACATACAACATGCACGTTACCGCTCGATGGAAACCGCGGGAAGGTGGTGGTTCCTTCCATCAGGAGGGAAATGCAAACAATTTGGCATGCAATTCTATAATGTTGCGATATTCGTTAGAAAATTAAAAGAAACTATAAATACATCAACTCGTAATAATGCCAATTTCTAGTGTCATAGGTCGTTGAAAAAATTTGTTAGAGAATTGAGAATCCGCGTGATTTACGCTCTCCGACCGCTTGTGTTTTGTTTTTGACGATTACGTTACTCGACATTTAACGGTAAAACAGTACAGAATTAATCTTCACAGTCACTGCAGAGGAATACAGTGTCTACAGTTTTTCAAGTAAGGAGTTGATTTTAAGCGAGGAAACGAAGTCTGGGGAACATCTACTAATCATGAAGCAAAATCTAGAAGCTAAAGCATACCTCTTTTTCTTAAACTATGTTCTCGAGTTTTTTAATAATTTTAGCTTATTTTTTTCAAGCTCGAGAAACAAGGATTCATTTGCTTCAAAAGATTGTATTATCACTTCTATGTAATATATTAAGTAATATTTTAAAACCCCAGCTTTTGAAGTACATGGATTTAGTCAGATTAATAAATTTTTCAAGATGCGACAATCAGATCGCATCTAATTGTGTTCATTTGGGTATGGAGTGTGATACCTTCCTCTGTCAGTTAATTGAAGAGGGCAAATCTGACATCGTCGAAGCCGTACGACAAAATTGTATAACATTTTATATCACAGCTGCGAACGAAATTCGTAATCGATTGCCAATCGATTACGAATTTCTCAGCAGATTATGTGTGTTTGAACTACTTTTGACTTTAATGAACTGCAATAGAGATGTTTCTTTCAGAAATGTTCTCTTCATTGCGCAGAAATTCGGCGATTTCGATGAAGACGGTTTCCAAAAATAAATGGTCGATGCTACATTTGGATTTTGCAAATGATAAGCAGAATTTAATAAATAAGAACTTTGACGATTTTTGAAAAACAATCTTGACTCGTCCGAAATGCTGAGCTCATGTACATGCGTCTTCTGCGTTAGTGTCCGTAGTGGTGGGGGGTGTTCTCGAGAACTCCGGTCCCCAATCTGGCCTTCACAGGTAGGAGTAGGAGAACATTCGAATGTTCTGGACGCAGGGGGGGATAAAAGAGTAGCGGTTTTAGATATTAGGAATTTGATTCAGTCTTTGTATGTTGCACGTGAAGGAGGCTTTTCAATAAAATTTGATCAGGTTATGGGCCCAGGCCACGTGTAGAATACCACGCAAGATTAAGAAAATAAAACTAAGGTAGTATAAAGTAAAAGCAGTAAATAACTAAAATAAAGAAATATTTGGAAAGAACAAAATGTCAGAAGCAAGAAAATTAAAGGAAGAAATGGGAAATATTGAGCGACTGAAGGATGCACATGGATATCAAGTGTGGAAATTCAGGTTGAGTCTAACGCTAAGAGCTCAAGGTCTGAATGAACATATTATTAAAGAACCATTAGAAGAAAATAAAAATAAGGAAGAATGGGCAGATAAAGATGTAAAAATACAGAATTTAATTGCGTCCACAATGGAAGATGAATTATTAATTCATATTACTACGTGTACGACTAGTGGTCAAAGCTGAGTAAGTTTTTTGAAAAAGATACAGAACAACAGCTATGTTCATTGCTGAATGAACTATTTACATATAAATGTAAAAGTGAACATAACATGGCATCACATAGCTTATTTGAAAAATATAGCTTACAGATTACAGGCGCTGGGAAATCCAATAGAAGAAAAAATGTTGATATCAAAAATCTTGACGACTCTGCCAGAAAAATATAAAGTGTTTGTGAGTGCCTGGGAGTCAACACAGAAGGAAGAAAAAACGTTGGAGAATCTAACGTCAAGGTTAATAGCAGAAGAAATGAGGAATGAAGTCAAACAAGAAGAAGCAGTAGCCTTTAGAGCACAAGAAAAGAGATGCTTTAAGTGTAACTCAACCAAGCACCTAGCCCATGCATGTAAATTGAAGAGATCAACAAAAACTACTGAACGTAAGGAATTAACTTGCTATATTTGCAATAAACCAAGCCATTTTGCTAGAGATTGTAGGAATAAAAAACCTGACATAAGATGCAGAGTATGTAAGAAGACTAATCACACTGAGAAGGATTGTTACTATAAACAGGCCCAGGTAAGAGATGCAAATGAAAAGAATGAAAAGCAGAAGGTATGTTTTATGATAAACAGAAAAGATCCTGTGGAATGGATTGTGGATTCAGGTTCAAACAGTCATATGGTAAATGATCTAGACTGTCTCGATAATTGGAAGGAGTTTGAAACGAAAGTAGGCTCAGCTGAGCGGGATGTATCTATAGTTGCAAAGGCAAAGGGAGATGTAGATGTGGGTAAGATCACTCTTAAAGATGTACTTTATGTTCCAGATCTTATGCAGAATCTAATATCGGTTGATGCAATTACACAGAAAGATGGGAAAGTAGTATTTGGAAAAGATGAGGTTGTAATACTCAAGGATGAAGAAAAACTCTTAGTAGGAGAAAGACAAAGGACTTGACTGTATTGTATCCGAAGAGAGATTGGGTCCAATAAACCAAAAGTACTACTGGCTTGGGAGAAAGATAAATTAATAGACTGGCACAAGAGGTTAGGCCATTTAAGCTATGAAAAGTTAAGAGAATTATCAAAAATGGCTGATGGAATGGATTTGACGAAAGAAGACATATCTTGTGAAATAAATAGTTGTTGTGTGTGTGCTGAAGCAAAACAGGCTAGAACCCCATTTGGAGAAATGAGGCTAAGAGCTAGGAGACCATTAGAACTTACACATTCAGATGTATGTGGTCCTGTATGTACTGAGACATGGAATAGGAAGAATTATATAGTAACCTTTTTAGATGACTACACCAATTATGTGATGATTTATCTATTAGAGTCAAAGAGTGAAGTAATATGAAAATTTAAAGAATATGTTCTAGAAGCTGAGGCAAAATGGAATGTCAAGGTTCATCGATTAAGATGTGATAATGGAGGTGAGTATACAAGCATAGAAATGAAAGAATGGAGCAAATCAAGAGGGATTGTTCTTGATTATACAACACCACATACACCACTGTTCCGTCCTAACGGAACAGCAGCGGGAAGCTTTCCATCGGCATTTATGACACGAACGTGCCGGTAATTCTATTTTTGAGGATTAAGCAGTTTTAGCCTTTTTGCCTTTTTTCGAACCCTCTTAACGTCCGTAGAGGGACAATAGTTTAATTTCGAGTCACCGTAATTCCTCAATAGCCAAGAGCGTGTCATAAATGAGGGACTTCCGAAGCGTGCCCAGCCGGTACCCACATGCGACAGGTACACGGGCCCGGAAGAAGTTTCCCCTTCGTTGCCGAAATCCGGGAAACCTTCCCGCTTCGAGTGACTCACCCCACCCTCGTTCTCGAAACGCGTGCTAAGGGCACAAGAACGAGGGTTGGTGGCACTCAGGGCATATGCTGATTGGAGTCTTGACTTTTTGACTTTAACCAATTAGCGTATCGTCTTGAGGTATGGAGGAGTGACCAGTCGAACTCCTCCATATAAAACCGAGTCACTTCGGCACCGCGACACGATACAGTATACGAATACATACGAGATCAGTCATACGAGATCTACAACAGTCAGACGATACAGTATACGAATACATACGAGATCAGTCATACGAGATCTACAACAGTCAGACGATACAGTATACGAATACATACGAGATCTACAACAGTCAAGAACAGATATACAGACATTCATACATTCAACACACAACAAACCGCGCTTTGATCACATACAACAGTCAATCAGATTCGAGATGCATACGTCTACGTTTAGTACAGTCGACATTTATACGTTACAACAAACCAGTCGTCTAAAGCTAACGAGCGGCGGACGACAGTCGCGATCCTGACATTCGAGGACGCGACAAAACAACCACAATTACATGGTAAGGCAGAGAGGTTAAATCGCACTCTGTTTGATAAGGCTCGTGCTCTTCTATTTGAGAGTGGTATGCAAAAGAACATGTGGGGAGAAGCAATACTGACAGCTGCTTATCTTCAAAACAGAAGTCCTATAAGGGAAATGGAAAAAACGGCATATGAAATGTGGAATGGTAGGAGACCTAAATTAAAACATCTACGAATATTTGGATCTACAGCATATGTTAAGAAAATGGGACAACAGAAGAAATTGGAAAAGAAATGTGGTACATATAGACTAGCTGGTTATGGACTGAATACATATCGGTTTTGGGATGAAAGTAAAAGAAAGATAATAATGTCAAGAGATGCAATTTTTGATAAACCATACTGTGATGAAGAGGAAAAGGAAAAAGAAAACATCACAGATTCACCAGAAAAGACGAGTGTATGAAAGTGGATATTGAAGAAGAAGATTAAGATAGAGTGGGAGATCAAGTAGGAATAGAGGCAGAAGAAAATGAAATTGAATCTCAAAGTTCAGATAGAGAAGAAAAGAATACAGAAAATGAAAAAATAGATAAACGTAGGAAATCAACCAGAAACCGAAAACCTCCTGAAAGATATAATGCTTATGCTGTCCTAACCTATCAGGAAGCTACAAAGGGGAAGAATAAACTTGAATGGATGAAAGCAATAGAGGAAGAAAAGATGTCACTGGAGGAGAATCAAACATGGGAAATAGTGGATAGAGCTAAAGCCAAAGGTGAGAAAATATTGACTAATAAATGGGTTTTTTCTGTTAAGGAAGATGGACAATTAAAAGCACGACTCGTTGCTGGAGGCTGTGAGCAAAACAAGAAGATTTTTGACTGTGGAAAAATATATAGTCCCGTGGTTAATGCAAGCACACTCAGGATGGTAATAGCTTTTGCGGCATCAAGAGGATATCATATTGCAAAATTCGATGTGAAGACAGCTTTCCTTTACGGAAAGTTGGCAAAGGATATTTACATGGAAATACCAGAAGGATATAAAGAAGTCTCAGCAAAAATTCGTAAATTAAAAAAGGCGTTGTATGGACTGAAACAGGCACCCATACAGTGAAATAAGAAGTTCACAATGGTAATTGAAGAAAAGGGCTTAGAAAAACTGAAGATGGAGAATTGTATATTCAAGAACAAAAAGAGTTCTTTAATCATGGCTATTTATGTGGACGATGGCATAGTAGTAGGAAAGGATAGAAACGAAATCAAAGACTTGTTGGAAAACCTAAAATCAGAATTTAAAATTAAAATTGATATGGAGCCATCCAAATTCCTGGGAATGGAGATAAACAAAACCAAACGAGGAATAAAGCTTACACAGGCAGAATATACAAATGAAATTTTGGAGACCTACGGAATGAAGAACTGTAAATCTGTAAGTACACCAATACAAATAAATCAGACCAGAAAAACAGCGGAGAAGGTGAGTGATTTTAAATATAGAGAAGCAGTAGGTAGTCTACTTTACCTGGCTAATAGGACAAGGCCTGACCTAAGCTTTGCGGTAAATCACAGTAGTAGATATGTAGAAAATCCTAATCATTGTAATGTAATTAATGTGAAGCGTACTCTAAGATACTTGCAGGTAACGGGAGATTTAGGAATAAACTATTTAACCCTCGCGTAGCCGACACCGGGTCACCGATGACCCAAAATTTGTGCGCAGCGAAGAAGCGACAACGTTTGCAGGCCCTTCTCGCTCTTATCGCTGTAACATAAACAACTGACTGCGTGGAGAGTTCAAATGTCTCCAGCTGGCAGTATTCAGTATAACAGCGAAAAGAAACGATCGAGTAAATATGTCTGCATTCTATGAATTTTCACAACGTGAAGAAAATCATACTGATGAGGTGTCATCGGATGGAGACAGTGATGCAAGTGTCAGTGACAATGAGCCTGAATTGCAAGATTCTGAAGAAGATGTATTTTCTGCAGAGGAAAATGATAGTGACGATGAGCGGGATGAAGTTATTTCTGGCCGTAGATGGAGGTATATTGCTCCCAAAAATGGTGAGCCACTATACAATATTTCGCGGGACGCTAGTTTGTCTGAAGCCAGTCAGAATATACAAACAGTGGAGGACTGCTTCAAATTATTTATAGATTCTGAGATTATAGATATTATTATTATGTATACTAATCAAAAAGCTGATGAACATTATGCACAATCTAACGGAACATGGAAACCCGTAAACAGAACAGAAATATATGCGTTTATTGGTCTTCTACTGATAATTGGTCGATTTAGAGAAGCCCGAGAAAGTAAAAATCATTTATGGAGACGCAATCCGGCTTTGTCACGTTCTGTTTATTCCGCTATAATGTCTCGCAATAGATTTAGCGAAATTTTAAGATTTTTACGATTTGACGATGGAAATACAAGGGCAGAAAGAAAACTGAGGAATAAACTAGCACCAATTCAACAAATAACAAATATTTTTCAAGAAAACTGTAAAAAATCTTATGAAAGTTCCGACAAAGCGACAATAGATGAACAGCTGATGACTTTCAGAGGACGCTGTTCTTTCAAAGTGTTCATGCCCAGTAAGCCTGGAAAATATGGGTTGAAAATATGGGCACTTTGTGATGCACAAACCTATTACTGCTGTAATTTATTTTTTTATGTTTATTTTATTTTTATATTTATTTCAATTTTGATAATTTCGTTTTTATATTTATTTGAATTTTGTTATATCCTTAGGTAATTTTGACATTTACTTGGGAAAAATAGGAAACACGGTAGAAAAACGGCAAGGACAACGTGTTGTCCATCAACTAACACATTTTTGGAAGCATTCTGGATGTACAATAACAACAGACAATTTTTTCACTGACATCAGCTTAGCTGAAACTTTATTACAAGATAAAATATATATAGTGGGTACTATACGAAAAAACAGAAAAGATTTGCCGAAATCATTGATTCAAACACGCTCACGTCCAGAATACTCCTCAAGTTTTCTATTTACGAAAAAGCTAACATTGGTTTCATATGTACCGAGACCCCGCAAATGTGTTGTATTATTATCCACAATTCACAAACAACATTCCATATCTGAGCCGGAAAATAATTATAAACCTCATATAATAAATTATTATAACTCCACAAAGAGTGGGGTTGACGTATTAGATAAATTAGTTCGTGAATATTCGTGTCGGAGAGCTACAAGACGCTGGCCTCTAAGTTTATTTATGCATATTATTGATCTAGCTGCCTATAATGCATTAGTCCTGTGGACAATAAAAAATCCGGAATGGGAAAGAAGAAATTCTATGAGATCAAAAAGAAAAATATTTCTGGAAATTTTGGCTGAATCTTTATACAAAAATAATATAGAACAACGAGCTAATGATTTTGAAAACGGACACTTAAGGTTGCAAAAACATATTACCTTGGCCATTGAAGCTACGGGCAGAAAACTCAAGCGACAAAAGCAATCATCGCCGACAGAATCGCGGAAAAGATCCAGATGCTATATCTGTGTAGGCAATGATAATAAGTATGCCACTAAATGTGGCAACTGTTTACAATTTATATGTAAAGATCATGCAATAAAACATAATAACGTTGTATGTACGCAATGCATATAAATAAAAAATATGTTTATAAAATTTTACATTTTTTAAACAAATTCCTCTCTTTCCAATATTATAAATATTATTAGATAACATCCTATACCAAAAAGTTAGGTGCAAAGCATGTACATTAAAAATTCAGCTATGGGTCAAAAGTGGCCCGGTGTCGGCTCGCCGCGTCGCTCATTTCAGTCGGCTATTCGAGGGTTAAGAGAAGGACCATGTGATAAACTAGTAGCATACTGCGATTCGGATTATGCAGGGAATCCTGAGGACAGGAAGAGTACCTCAGGGTATATAATTAAATTTGCTGGGGGGCCGACTAGCTGGAGCTCATGCAAACAACCAGTAGTGGCATTGTCCAGCACAGAAACGGAATTTATTGCTATAGCTGACTGCTGTAAAGAAATATTGTATTTAGAGCAAGTGTGTGAGGAATTACTTGAGTGTGAGGTTCCAGTGAAACTGTGGGTTGATAATCAAAGTGCGATTCAGATAGCGAAAAATGGTATTAACAATAAGAGGTCAAAACATATAGATGTGCGATACCACTTTGTTTGTGAGAATGTTACTAAACATAAAATTGATGTAAAATATTGTAATACAAGCGAACAACCAGCAGACACGTTAACAAAAGCGTTAGATCATATAAAGTTCACAAGGCATAGAGACTCGCTAGTAAAGTAGTCTTCAGTGCAGGGATTCAAATTAAGGAGGGGTCTTGGGAAAATAATTAAAGGACCCTGCACTGTTTACGGGCCTGAGGGATAGGAGTAGGTCTTTGTATGTTGCACGTGAAGGAGGCTTTTCAATAAAATTTTATCAATAACTTTGGAAATAGTACTCGCGAAGCAAGCAATCCAAGCAACGAAACATGGCAATAGATTTAACATCAAGAGGGCAAATTGGGATGAGTTTCGAGCGCACATAAACCGATCACTAACTGACATCAGGCCGATGCTCGAATCGAACGACGCGCAGACAATAGCTGAAACCATAGACACGATTATTTTGGACGCAGCCAATGACACCATCCCGAAAAAACGGAAATATAGCAAGTGTGTTTCGTGGTAGAGTCAAGCACTCAGGGAACTGAGAGAAAAGATGTTTGAAGCCAGGCACAGGCTACAGCGAACTGGCGACGAATCTGCCAGAAAACACTAGCTACTAAATTTCAAAAACGTCAGGAACAAATATGCATCGGAAATCAGGAAAGCCAAACAAAGTAGCTGGGAAAAGTTCGTGGAGAGAGAAGGCAATAAGCAACCCTGGAGCCTCATTTATAAACTACAAGCAAATAGACTCAGATTGGAATCGGCTCAGAGCAATATCGCAACCTCCGGAACACACACGAGCACCTGAACTGAAACTGCACAAATCCTATTAAACACACTGGTACCAAGCGACGATCAACCGAAACAGACTGGCACAAAAACGTAAGAACCTCCACAATAGAAACACAAGGAACCGCTGACAGCTCTCCCTCTACGATTCAGGAAATCTAAAAAATTATCAATAGTTTAAATATAAAGAAAGCTGCAGGGCATGACCTCATTGAGGTGAAAATGATAAAGGAGGCATGGCAGGGGCTTCAGCCTCAGTTCCTGCACATGCTCAACAGCTGCTTGTCGCAGATGATATTCCCCGTACAGTACAAAGCTGCGCAGATCCGAGTGTTGCTCAAAGCAGAAGGCAAGGATAAGACCGACCCCAAGTCGTACAGACACATATCGTTGCATCCGGTGACAGGAAAAATATTGGAGCGGGCAATGCCTGGGCGCCTTGGGTGTCTGGTAAACAATTCTTCACATTCCTCACAAAGGTAATACGGCTTCCGTGTAGGCAGATCCACGGAGGACGCTATAGTGGAGTTGCACAGCGTAGATAGAGAGACCCAGGGTAAATATGCAGTGGACCTGTTTGATATATCCGGGGCATTCGACAACGTGTGATGGCCCAGTATCCTCGTGAACCTAAAAGACAGGGGCTGTCCGCGGAACCTGTACGGTCTGATGCAGAGCTACCTCAAGGACAGGAGAGCAAACATTATAGGTGCTGGGAAATCGCTGGAAAAAGTCGTAACGAAGGGGTGTCCCCAGGATTCGGTACTGGGCCCCCTCTTCTGGAATCTGGTCTTGGACCAGGCAATCGAAAATGCGTCTCGCGGCGGAAGTGAGTATATTGCATTCGCTGACGACCTCATAGTGGTGATTAATAAGGAAGAACAACAAGGGCCTTCTTCGGGGAGATAAGTAAAAGGCTGCAGCTCCGGAATCCTGGATTCAGTCACAATTTGGCTCAAATCCTTACTGGAGATGAGCGGATTAGAAGCACCCTACACCGCCTCAAACTTTCAAACTCGAATCTGTGCAGATCTGATCAACTGGACACAGTTGATCACATTATATATCACTGCAAGGAGGAGGAAGCCGAGAGGAAGGAGCTCCAGGATGGACTAGTGAGCGAGGGGGTGTTGTGGCCATGTGCGCTTGACGACCTTGTGCGCGAAAAGACGCTGCCCCATCTCAGCGTATTTGCAGAAGCCGTAATGAAGAAGCGACTGGACACTTAGAGGCTGTGAACCAGGTAACTTGCACACACACTTACACACACGCGCGCGCACACACACACACAACCACACACCACGCAGGCAACGTGGGCACCCCCTTCACAGGGAGGTGTTCCTGCGTGGTGGCTAAATCCCGGGACTAGTCCCAGGCCCGCATAAGACCGAGCAACTTCTGGTGACTCCGCCACTCCGTGGCCCCCGCTGGACAACATTTTGTTGCTGATCCCCTGGGATCTCCGGCCAAACTGCTAAGTGGGTCACTTACCGCAAGGGACCGTCTACCCTTCTGATCACCCTTAAGTAGAGAAGGAGGGGTTTTTTCTTACCTTCCGACCGCAACATCTTGGTCGTGAGTCTTGTCAGTGGTTCATCGTACCCCAACACCGCCGGGAATAGGCACACGCCTCGGCACGGCCCAAAGCTCAGTAAAATGTAGAGTAACAGTTGTCCCTATCTACTTTCTAGCGAAACCACTGCCAAGGTAACGGGCTTGAAAAAATTAGCGGGGAAAGAAGACCCTGTTCAGCTTGACTCTAGTCTGGCATTGTAAGGAGACATGAGAGGTGTAGCATAAGTGGGAGATGGTAACATCGCCGGTGAAATATCACTACTTCCATCGTTTCTTTACTCACTCAGTTAGGAGGAGCGCGTGCCCGGTGTTTCGACCCGGTTGTCACGGTGTTCTAGAGCCAAGCGTGTAAGAGTGGTGTGATCAAGGAGACTCCTGAAAAACAGTACTTTTTAAAGGAACAATTAGACTGCGAAAATCACTGTTGATGCTATACTCCGGGATTCTAATGGAAGATATATGGTACATTTGCCTTTTACTCAACGCAACAAGCGCATTGGTGAATCTCGTATTGAAATGATTTTATGCTTCAGAGTCCAAGTTTCTACGAAATCCTAGTCTTTTGGAGTATTATGAACAGTTCTTGCAAGAATACATCACATCAGGACATATGACACACGTCAGTAAGGATTGAGACGGCAAGGGTTTGTTAGGGTTAGTTTAAAAACAAGAGAGGTCTTTGCCAATTCGAGGTTCTGAGGTAAGTGCTGTGTGGTTCATCACAGTCCTCTTTCCCGAAGGCTGCATAGCCTTCCCCACTACGTGGCCAGATCCTACTGTAGGAAGGTCGATCCGTTAGAATATAACCGGCGGTTATTGTCTCCTTCGAAACGAACCGTTTTTCTTCCCAAACACCAAAGACGATTGAGTAGCAAGGTCGGCAACGACAACCGTTGCCGAAACGCGAACGAGGAGACCGCGACCGAGAGTGCGTGTGAGAGAGCGAGAGCGATGGAGTGAGAGAGTGAGAATGCGAGGTACGTTGGCGGTTAAAATGCCTGTATGTAAGCATGTATGGACGTATGAGTGTAACGAGTGGATATATAAACAGAGGACTGAGTGAGGAGAGGACAGAAAGAGATATCTAACGAGTGAACGTGTAAAGAGTGTTGTAAAAACGAAATCTAATAAACTAGATCAATTTAAACCGACGCCGCTTAAATCAAATCCTATAAATTGGGGGCTCAGCCTGGATTGACAGTAACAATAGCGGCCAAAATTTAATAAAATTAGTTTATTAGAGATTAGTAGATTTCGATCTAGGGAGTGAAGTGTAAAAACATTTAAAATGAATCCAAATGATTTAACTGTGGTTGAACTAAAAGATAAACTAAGAGAGTTGGGATATTCTAGTTCGGGAACTAAAGCAGAATTAGTTCGACGATTGCGGGAAGCAGATCCATCAGGGATGATTATGCTAGACTCTCCAAGGGCACGCGGTGCCCTAGACGATGCTGAAAATGCATGTGCTGCGGAGGCACATGCTATCGAATCAGAGGTTCTGAGTGATGTAAAAGAGGACGGCGGAAGACAAAGCAGAGAATTACTCGAACGAGAGTTAGAGTTGGTTAGACGAGAATTAGAACTGTTGAGATCCCTTCACGATACGAACATTCCAAACGAGAGGCCACATTTCGAAAATGCAGCAGGAACACCTGTGGTTATCGATAACGGACCGCGAGTGAACGCTGCAACGGTGGCGGACTTGTTGAGTACTTACAAAGGTGAAGTGGGTGAATATGAAAATTGGGAGAGACAGTGGCATATGATAAGCAGAACCTACGAATTAGATGCTCGTCAGGTGAAAACATTAATCAGTATGCGACTCAAGGGGAAGGCCCTTGAATGGTTTTACTCAAGACCCGAGCACATTGAGATGAGTGTCGAAGAATTGCTAATGGAGCTCAGAGGAATGTTTCGCCATCGACAGAACCGAATAGCACTCCGAAAGGCGTTTGAAGAACGAGTATGGAAACGGAACGAAACCTTCCACGAATATGTCCACGATAAGGTAATAATGGGAAACAAAGTACCGATAGCAGAAGACGAGCTTCTTGATTACCTTATCGATGGTATACCTGATGTAAATCTAAGAGATCAGGCACGAATCCATAAATTTCGCACGAAAACCGATCTGCTCGAAGCATTCGAGCAGGTAAATCTACGAGACAGGAGCCAGAGCAACACGACTCAGAACGCGAGACCCGGAAGCAGCGGATACAAGCGATCACCGACCACGAGGAACGAGAGGACCGAGAGAGGACAGGATTCCCGAGGCACGAGACGTTTTTGCTACAACTGCGGCTTACCAGAGCACATGAGTGATAAGTGTCCGACGAAAAACGAAGGGGCTAAGTGTTTCAAGTGCAACGAGCGGGGACATATCGCGGCGAAATGTCCTAAAGCGCGGGAAACAGCAGCGGTGAACGATGTAGCGTCTCAGGTAACACCCAAAAAATGTATAAAAGATGTAGAGGTAAACGGTCATCATGTTAAAGCACTAATTGACACTGGGAGTGATTTTTGTTTAATGCGCGCTGACCAGTATATACAGTTGGGTTCTCCGCGATTACAGTCTAAAGAAATCAAGTTTACAGGAGTAGGTTCTACGAATACGACATTAGGCGAGTTTTACGGAAAACTAGCCGTTGACGGCAATTCCTATACGATTCTCATACGCGTAATTTCCGATTCATTAATGAGTCACCAATTGATCATAGGGACAGATTTCCTTGAAACTGTTGAACTCCGCTTAAAGAACGGTAATATTTCTATTAGTCCCTCTGATAAAATAGTTACCAATAATTTGCCCGAAATATATCAAATAGACCTGGTAGAAGAGACGAAAAAAAAAGCTGATGTTTCGCATATCCCCGTCAAGCTTCAACAGGAAATAGAAAATCTAGTTGAAAATTATGAGCCCGTGAAAACTAAAGAGGTCGGTGTCCAAATGTCAATTGTGCTTAAAGATGATGAGCCCGTTTATCAAAGAGCGAGGCGATTATCGCCTTCAGAGCGAGATATTGTTAATGCGCAGATACAGGAATGGTTGGATGAAGGCATAATACAACCCTCGTTATCGGAACATGCAAGCCCAATAGTCCTAGTCAAGAAAAAAAATGGTTCTGTTAGACTGTGCGTGGATTACAGACTCATAAATAAAAAAATTATTAAAGACCGATATCCATTGCCCCTCATAGACGATCAGATAGACTCATTACAAGGCGCGGGATATTATAGCACGTTAGATCTGCAAAATGGATTTTTCCATGTCCCTGTAGAGCAAAGTAGTCGGAAATACACCGCTTTCATAGTCCCTGACGGACATTACGAATTTCTCAAAGTTCCTTTCGGTCTTTGCAATTCCCCGGCAGTATTTCAAAAATACGTAAACGCGGTCTTTAAAGAGTTAATACGAAGAAAAGTTGTTTTAACGTATTTAGACGACCTAATAATACCTTCGTTCGATCTTGAGGACGGGTTAAAAAACCTCACCACTGTTTTGAACACAGCCAGCGAAGCGGGTTTACAAATAAATTGGGGAAAGTGTAGCTTGTTACAAGACACGGTCGAATTTTTAGGGTATATAATCAAAAACGGACAAATACGTCCTTCCGAATACAAAACAGAAGCGGTTAGAAGGTTTCCAGAACCAACAAATACGCGGCAATTACAGAGTTTTCTAGGACTAACCGGCTATTTTCGAAAATTTATTGCCCATTACTCGCTGATAGCGAGACCATTATCCGATTTGTTGAAAGCAGGTGCCAAATTTACATTCGGTGAAGAACAGAGAAATGCCTTCATCCACCTAAAGGAGATCCTAAGTGAAAAACCAGTATTGAATTTGTATAGAGCGTGCGCGGAGACACAATTACACACGGACGCGTGTATGTATGGCTACGGGGCAATTCTCTTACAAAAAGACAGTAGAGATAACGCGTTTTATCCGATCTATTAGGTTGTCCCATAAGTTTCTTCCGCGCCACGCTATGAGTGACTCTAAGTAGCTGTGTTTATATAAACATGCAGACTTATCTCTTAGCCGTTTATGGCATCCGTTTCAGTCGTCCCAGAACTGTTTCAAAGTACGTTTCGCTGGTGACAAAGTCTGTTTTAAAATTTTTTCTGCACCGTTCAATATGGATAGCCAAAAGAAGTATTTGCGGCATGTTACGCTTCATTGCTTTAAAAAAGGCAATAGTGCAAAGGACACTCCAGAGGAGATTTTCACCGTTTACGGGAGTGGTACTACGACTATTAGGACCGTCCGCAATTGGTTCAAAAAATTTAGAGCTGGTAATTTTTAGTTGAAAGATAAAGACCGCAACGGCCGCCCAGCAACGACATATACGGACATTATCAAAACTATGCTCACTGAAAATCCGCGATATAGTGTGCGTGAGATCGTGGATGCCACTAATATTCCCAAAACAACGGTACATAAGAGTTTAATCAAGATGGAATATGCGAATCAATATGAAGTTTGGGTTCCACACCTATTGACGGAGACCGGCCTTATGAACTGCGTCTCTACGTGCGAATTGCTTCTCCAGCGACATGAAAAGGATCCTTTTCTAAAGAGGCTTGTCACTGGAAACGAAACTTGGATTTTATACCAAAATGTGCATCGAAAACGCACTTGGTCTAAGGAAAATAGACCTTCAACCGTTGCGAAGCCTGGACTTCATCCGAAGAAGGTTCTTTTGTGCATTTGGTGGGACTGGAAAGGTGTAGTGTACTACGAGCTCTTTCCTCAAGGTGATACGACCAATGCTGACAAATATTGCAATCAACTCGATCAATTGAAAGCCGTCATAGCAGAAAAACGGCCAGAATTGGCGAACCGATGAGGCGTCGTTTTCCATCACGACAACGCAAGACCGCATGTTGCGTTGGCCGTAAGGCAAAAATTATTACAGTTTGATTGGGACGTTCTACCTCATCCTCCGTACTCCCCAGACCTTGCTTCAACCGATTATTACTTGTTCCTCTCCTTAAAAAATTCTCTCCGTGGTAAATCTTTCAAATCCATAAGCGAAATAAAAACACACCTTGATGAACATTTTGCAAATAAGCTTCAACAATTTTGGAAAGAGGGCATAATGAGGCTTCCTGAGAGATGGAAGAAGATTATTGAACAGAACGGTTCATATATAACATAATAAATTCACCGTAAACAACAAATATCGTGTATTCATTCCGCATCAAAAAAAGGGAAGAAACTTATGGGACACCCTAATATTATGCGAGCGAAAAAACCATGCCGGCAGAAAGAAATTATACAAGTTATGAGTTAGAGGTCCTCGCGATTATAAAAGCCCTTAAAAAGTTTAGAGTATATTTGCTAGGGTCATCATTCAGGATCGTAACCGATTGTCGGGCTTTCGCGTTAACTATGAAAAAGAGAGATCTGTGCGTGCGAGTAGCCAGATGGGCTCTCCTTTTAGAAGAGTTCGATTACGTCATTGAACATCGGCCGGGAAAAAATATGATGCACGTGGACGCGTTAAGTCGTCACCCGTTACCGTCGTGTATGATAATCGAAGGACAAAAGGGGGGGTTAACGGCGAGTTTGCAACGAGCGCAACGTAACGATACCGATTTAATTAAAATCATTGATCTCGCAGAAAAAAACAGGATTTCGGGTTACGAGGTTCGAGGCGGGTTATTATTTAAAGAATTCGATGACGATCTCAAACTAGTAGTACCGAAACAAATGTTTACGCAAATAATTAGGCAAGCGCACGAAAGAGGGCATTTTTCCGTAAATAAGACCGAGGCGCTCTTAAAGAAAGATTATTGGATTCCGAATGCAAGAGAAAAAATAGACAGAGTTATCCGAAACTGTATTACATGTATTTTAGCAGAAAAAAAAACGCGGTAGACAGGAGGGATATTTAAATCCCATAGAGAAAGGAGAAGTGCCACTCGACACATTTCATATAGATCACTTAGGACCACTCCCCTCAACAAAGAAGAGTTACAAATATATATTCGTAGTCGTCGACGCGTTTTCAAAGTTCGTATGGCTATATGCAACGAAAAGCACAAGTAGCGCTGAAGTAATTGCAAGGCTCCGAAAACAAGCTACTATTTTCGGGAATCCGCGACGCATAGTGTCCGATCGAGGAACTGCATTCACATCCAAAGAATTCGCGGATTATTGCACGGAAGAAAATGTAATTCATTCCCTCGTGACGACCGGCATTCCGAGAGCCAACGGGCAAGTCGAGCGCGTGAACCGAACGTTAATACCTCTTTTAACGAAATTGTCTAATCCAGAAAAGGGTGAATGGTATCGCCACCTGGATAAGGCACAGCAATTTTTAAACATTACCATACATCGAAGCATTGGTACATCACCATTCCAATTATTGTTCGGCACACGAGCGCGACTAAAAGACGATCTCCAAATAAGAGAGATGTTAGAAAAAGAGTGGATCGATATATTTGAAAATGATCGAGACGAATTGAGAACTCACGCAAAAGAAAACATAGCCAAAATACAGAAAGAAAACCGGAAAACATACGATAAAAAGCGAACAGATGCGAGGATTTACCGTGTTGGCGATATCGTAGCAATTAAACGTGTACAACAGGGACCCGGTTTAAAGTTCGCAAATAAATATTTCGGACCATATAGCGTATCAAAGGTAATGCGTAATAATAGATATGTTGTAGAAAGGATTGGCGAGCATGAAGGGCCGTTACAAACATCAACAGCGGTCGATTATATGAAACCGTGGATCGAGGAGGAAAGTGAGGCATCAGATTGTGACAGCGACGACTCCGAGGACATTCGAGGACGAACGTCCGTACAGGATGGCCGAATGTAGGAGGGTCAATCCGTTAAAATATAACCGGCGGTTATTGTCTCCTTCGAAACGAACCGTTTTTCTTCCCAAACACCAAAGACGGTTGAGTAGCAAGGTCGGCAACGACAACCGTTGCCGAAACGCGAACGAGGAGACCGCGACCGAGAGTGCGTGTGTGAGAGAGCGAGAGCGATGGAGTGAGAGAGTGAGAATGCGAGGTTCGTTGGCGGTTAAAATGCCTGTATGTAAGCATGTATGGACGTATGAGTGTAACGAGTGGATATATAAACAGAGGACTGAGTGAGGAGAGGACAGAAAGAGATATCTAACGAGTGAACGTGTAAAGAGTGTTGTAAAAACGAAATCTAATAAACTAGATCAATTTAAACCGACGCCGCTTAAATCAAATCCTATACTACTGAACAAAGGTCCTTTCTTTTTGGCGACGCAACGTCGGGCTGTTCGCAATGTTTAGACTTTCACATGACTAACATAAACAATACATCCCCTGGCGCCCGATGGCTGTACGCCTTCGAGGCGCCAGCCGTCAAGTGGCGCTTTGGGGTTGCATTCATACTTTATTACATGTTCTCTCGCTAGACACACCAGATACCCAGTCATAAATCGGTCACTCGCCCAAATTACGGTCTAGGCCCTTTTTCAGCGACCACCCAAAATGCGGTGTCGCTAACACACTCTTATTTGTTAACTGTGTAAAGGTGAACACGGATTATTAAACTTATAGTGATACATACTTGTAGTGATATAAACTTAAATTAAAATATACGGTAAAATAAAAATAGAAATAAGTGAATTAAAACTAAGAACTATGTTTAAATAAGCTATAAGTATATTAAGTGAATTAGTGATAATATAATGATAACTAATTTGAAATAATAGAGAACACAAGCACCAGGAGAAATATCAAAGTTTTCGACGGAGAGAAGTATAGCGTATGGAAGTTTAGGATTCTCGCTTTACTAACCGAACTGAATGTGATAAAAGTCGTGAATGAGGAAACTCCTATGCAACAAAATGAAGAGTGGAAGGGGGCAGAGCGCATTGCTAAGGGTGTTATCGTGGAGTATTTATCGGACTCCATGCTGGGATTTGTAACTCCAGAGAAATGGGTAAAAGTCATTTTCAATGACTTAGACAATCTTTATGAACGTAAGAGTCTCGCCACGCAACTGGCACTAAGAAAAAAATTATTATCAATGAAACTGAAAGGTGAAACATCATTAATTAAACATTTCACCGAATTTGAGGAGTTAATTGGAGAGTTGTTGGCGGCAGGCGCAAAGTTAGAAGAAACGGATAAGATTTCGCATTTGTTGCTAACTTTGCCGAATTCTTACGATGGTGTGATCACTGCCATTGAAACACTGACCGAGGAGAATTTAAGTTTAGCATTTGTTAAGACCAGACTTTTAGACCATGAGGTCAAATTACTAACAGACAATAGTGACACAAGTGCGAAGGTGTTAAGTGTTAATAAAAACAGTGAGAATTTGAAAAGCTTCAAGTTTGAATCTGGACATAGTAAACGTAGTTTAAGTACTAGATTAAATAATAATAAATATAATGCTAAGAGACTTAAAACAAACAATAAGCGATTAGTGAAGTGCTACTAGTGTGGTAGGAAAGGACATATTAAAAGTGATTGTTACTATTATAAGAAACAGCTTGGACTGAAAAATATTAAAAATAATAGGACACTTCAAACAGTGCAAGTAAGCCATCCGTCGCAAATGGATGTAAATGCGACAGGGTTTGCATTTATGGCTGGCGACCATAAATGTGGAAGACAAGAAGACAACACGAAAGTGACATTCATCCTCGATTCGGGAGCATCGGGTCATATCATTAATCATGAAGATCTGACTGCTGAATTTGAAGTGCTAGAGCCACCGATTAAAATTTCGGTAGCCAAGAATAGCACCTACATTTCGGCTACAAAAAGAGGCACCATAAACGTGACTACGAATAATGGCATCCGGGGCGAACTGAAGGAGGTTCTGTACTCACCTGACGTCCCGTACAACCTGCTGTCTGTTTCGAAGATGGGTAAGGCAGGGATTACAACCGTTTTCAACCCAGACGGGGTTGAAATACTAAAAGGTAATAAGATGATAATGAATGGTAAGTCATCAAACAATTTAATTGTTATAAACCTTTTAGTAGATAGTGATAGGGTAAATCCTATCGGTCTAGTCAATAGTGCAGTAGAAATAAACTATGAATTGTGGCACCAACGTTTAGGTCATATTGGTAGAAATAAATTTCTAGAATTAAAGAACAAACAAATGGTAAATGACGCGGTAATAATCGAAAAGGTAATACCAAATGATAATTTGTGTGAGGCCTGTATAAAAGGAAAACAGGCACGTTTACCTTTTAGCAAAGCTAAAGATAGGCATCATGTAGATAGACCATTGTTTATAATTCATTCAGACGTTTGCGGACCGATCACTCCTTCTAGCATTAACGATAAAAATTACTTTGCAACATTTATTGATCAGTATACGCATTATTGCGTCACTTATTTGCTGACATATAAATCTGAACTATTTAAGGTATTTCAAGATTATGTCGCAAAAAGTGAAGGTCATTTTAATTTAAAAATAGTTAACCTATATTGCGATAATGGCCGTGAATATTTGTCGAATGAGATGAAGGCATATTGTGTTAAAAAAGGTATAAGTTATCATTTAACTGTTCCACGAACTCCACAATTAAATGGTGTGGCAGAAAGAATGAACAGAACAATTACTGAAAAGGCACGCGCTATGATAGCGGGTGCTGATTTAGATAAAAAGTTCTGGGGTGATGCAGTTCTTACTGCCACATATTTAATTAATAAAACTCCAACAAAGGGGTTAAGTAAAATTAAAACACCATTTGAAATGTGGCACGGCAAAAGGCCACAGTTAAAGTATTTAAAAATCTTTGGTTCTACCGTTTTCGTACACGATAAAACCAATAAATCAAAATTTGACGAAAAGTCTTGGAAAGGAATATTGGTAGGGTATGAACCAAATGGTTATAAAGCGTGGGACGTGAGAACAGGTAAATATACCGTAGTTCGAGATGTTATAGTAGATGAAACTAACTTTTTAGAATCCAGGCCTCTAGTAAGATTTGAAATGGTTGAATCTGAAAAACCATGTAATGAAATTGATGTTTCTGACATGTTGTCAAAATCAATGGTAAAGGGTAAGAAATCTGATAGCGATAAATCAGATGTACCAGATTTGGAAAATTCTGGTGATAAAGCTGATGTTTCTGACATGCAGTCAAAATCAGTAATAGAGGCAAATAAATCTGATACTGATAAATCAGACGATAACATGGATTCTGTAATCTCGAGTCATAGTAAAGAAGTTTCTATTGAAGGAAACAAAAGTAGAGTAGAGAAAGATATATCCTCATCTCAGGACAATAAAAGTAATAAAAGAGATTTATCGGAAATTAGACGGAGTGATAGAATTAAAAAGCGTCCTAGAATTTCTTACGAAGAGAATGATGTATCAAATGACTATCTGATGTGTGCACAATCTATAGTTTGTAAAATTCCCAATTCCTATCAAGAAATTAAAGATAGAAATGATAGAAATGAATGGGAATCTGCTATTAAAGAGGAAATAAATTCTCTGCTAGTTAATAATACATGGACTTTAGTATCAAGACCGGAAAATAAGAATATAGTTGATTGCAGATGGGTATTCTCAATTAAAAACGATGAATTTGGAAACCCATTTAAATACAAGACGAGATTGGTTGCAAAAGGGTTTAGTCAAAAGTATTTAGAAGACTATAATGAAACGTTTGCTCCAGTAGCAAGAATTTCTAGTTTCAGGTTTATAATAGCCTTTGCAAACCAATTTCGTTTATTGATTCATCATATGGATGTAAAAACAGCTTTCTTAAATGGCAATTTAAAGGAGGAAATATATATGAAGGTACCGGAAGGTATTGAAAATACAAATAATCAAGTTTGTAGATTAAACAAAGCATTATACGGATTGAAACAAGCAGCAAGATGCTGGTTTGAAGAATTTGAAAATGCTCTTAAAGAAAAAGGTTTTAAAAATTCTCCTGTTGATCGCTGTAATTACATCTTAGATAAAGGAAATATTTCTAAAAATATTTACGTAGTATTGTACGTGGATGACCTTGTAATTGCAACAGCTGATATTGATAGTATGAATAATTTAAAAAATTATTTGATGGGCAGATTCTGTATGGTGGATCTGAAGGATATTAAATTATTCCTTGGAATCAAAGTTATTAGGACAAACAATAAAATAACATTAGATCAAAGTGCGTATATAAGAACGGTTCTAAGTAAATTTAACATGTATGATTGCAAAGCAGTGAATGTTCCTCTTGATAGCAAATTAGATTACTTAGCTTTAACCTCAGATGAAGAGTATGATGCACCGTGTAGAAATGTTATTGGTTGTTTGATGTACATAATGGTATGTACACGGCCTGATATATGTATCGCAGTTAATATATTAAGTAGATATATGAATAAAAACAATAAAGAGCTTTGGAAATGCCTAAAAAGGGTATTAAGATATTTGAAAGGCTCAATAGATATTAAATTAACGTATACAAAAGGCGATTACAATAACATTTTAACGGGCTACGTAGACTCTGACTGGGGAGGAAATGATATTTTAGACAGGAAAAGTACAACAGGGTACTTATTCAAACTGTTTGAGCGTTGTACGATTTGTTGAAATACAAAAAGACAATTATCAGTGGCTGCCTCATCGACAGAGGCTGAATATATGGCGCTTTTTGAAGCTGTCAGGGAGGCCTTATGGCTAAAGTCTTTAGCGACCAGTATTAACATAAATATTTCGGAACCGATAGTAATTTATGAGGACAACAATGGTTGCATTGGTATCGCTAGTAATCCAACAAGTCACAAACGGTCAAAACATATTGATATAAAATATCATTTTTCAAGGGAACAGGTAGAGAAAAAGGTAATAAAATTACATTATGTTCCCACAGAAAGTCAACTTGCTGACGCGCTGACTAAACCATTACAGGCAACAAGGTTCCTGCAAGGCAGAATTGGATTGGGCCTGCAGTAAAATATATATTAACCATTTTTGTCGTATGAAATGGTCAGATCAGGTTTTTCTGGGTTTTCCCTGATTCTTAGCAGCGAATGCTGGACCATGTGTAATCCCCCAGAGAAAGCATAAGGAAGGTGTACTTTATTAGAAATAGTTTATTAAAGTTAGATTATATAATTAGTAAATTTGAACTGGTTGTATCTTTTGCTTCATGTATGAATGTGTTAATTCTGTACGATATAACGTCCATTCGTTTATTCGATTAATTTTTGAGGGGGCGTGTTGGAAATTGAATACAGAAATACTACGAAGCAAAAATTAACAATAAACCAGCTTTCTCTTAACGTACTTTTTCAAGGGCTTCTTCCAAGAAGCTAAGCCACATCTGGCATTTTAGAAAGTTCGAAAACATCGAGAAACAGAACAATGGGGCTGAAGGACCCGGACAGGGTTGTAAGAATTTCGACGACTGCGTTCTGCTAGTCTTGTGACAAAACTCGCTAGGTGCGGTCAAAATTGCCCTTCCTCATGCTATATAAAAGTATCAATAAATATCTAAGTATTATTTCACAAATAAGAGTTTATTTCATTTAGCAATATAAAACCCCATTCCCAATAAATTAACATTCAGGAAGGAAAAAATAATGGTACTTGGAATAAAAAATAATCCTCGCACATCTGCACCAAAACTTGTAACCAGTCTTCGTTGACATCGCTTAGCGTCAAGACCGTTCGCGAGTGCCATCTTCGAAGTACAAGTAAACTTTATAAGTGATAGTGTGCATAGTGAATTTTTCACCAGAGCCCCGTATTCGCCGGGAGCTCTTGTTAACACTCGACAATCAAGAATGCCAGCAGAATTAAAAAACCACAACGACAACCTAAATACGACCAGTAACATGATCGACTCAACCCAACCGACTACTGAAACCAAACGACGAACATATGCGGAAACCGCTAACAATAACAATTATCCTAAGAAAGAACAAGCAATAATATTAGAAGCCAAGGAAGGTATTCCGATCCAAGCCTACGCAAGTAGCATCGCTAATATAGTAGGTGCCAGTGCAATTAGATTCATTTCACGCATTTCAAACGCGAGAATCTGTATATATTTAGACTCCACCAAAACTGCCACTGAGCTAACGTCTAAAGTCAAAAGTGTAAACATAAATAACGTTATTATTGAACTGAAACCTCTCATCTCTCCGCCTCAACGTATCATTCTATCTAATGTTTCTCCTACCATTCCCAATCAAATCTTGGAAGACGCATTCAAAAGGAATAACAGTCGCACCACCTAAAAAATGTCCTTTTTAAGAGCCGGGCTTCTCTCATATTCTACGTTTCAGAAGGTAGATCTATGTCAACCCGGAGGACACTGTTAAAATCCCACAGTCATTCACTATCATGCACGAGGGGACACAATACAGAATTTTTGCATCCACGGATAAGCCAGTTTGCTTCAATTGCAATGAAGAAGGACACATCGTGGACCGGTGCCCGAAAAGTGAGCACGCAACCGACAACAACCCAACCACCGTCGAGAAGGTCCCAACAAGACTAACGCAACGGCACCGATTGTCAACGATCTCCTTCCATCCGTAATAATAGAGGTACTTTCCTTACCTCAAGATATAATCTATGTCAACAAAAGAACTCACTCCATTACCACAGTAAGATCAGCTCAATTAAATAACCCTACCGACAGCAACGATGCAGGAATCTATACCGCGAGCATCGACGATTCAAACGTACAAGCTCCGGATATGTTCAAAGCACCTCAACCGATGCAACGAGAAATGGAATGCGTACACACCAAAAGAAGGAAAATCTGTGTCAACAAAAAACCTGACCTAAGCGCAGTGCTAAAACCAGCTAAGGACCTAATAGATAATAACCAGCAAAGATTTCCACTAAACTTCGATCAACTGATGGAGTTCCTTGAAAAATATTTTTTACTACGAGATCCAAAAGAGGCGGCAAACGAACTAACACAAGACCTGGCAATTCACCAAAAATCTTAACGGTCTTTGTTTTGTCGCGTCCACGAATGGCAGGATCGCGACTGTCGTCCGCCGCTGGTTGCCTTAGACGACTGGTTTGAACGTAAACGTACGAATCTCAGATTGACTGTGTATATGTTGTGAATTGTGAACTGTGAATGTGAGGTGAATAAGTTCCGAGCGAATGAACTTCTGAATCTTGGTAGAACGTAAATGAATAATAATTGGATTGTGAATACTTGTTTGTGAAATTGTAAAAGAATATAAACGCGGCGCCGAAGTGACTCGGTTTTATATGGAGGAGTTCGACTGGTCACTCCTCCATACCTCAAGACGATACGCTAATTGGTTGAAGTCTAAAAATCAAGACTCCAATCAGCGTATCCCCTGAGTGCCCCCAACCCCCGTTCTTGTGCCCTTAGCACGCGTTTCGAGAACGAGGGTGGGGTGAGCCACTCGAAGCGGGAAGGTTTCCCGAATTTCGGCAACGAAGGGGAAAGTTCTTCCGGGCCCGTGTACCTCTCGCATGTGGGTACCGGCTGGGTGCCGGGCCCTTTCGGAAGTCCCTTATTTATGGCATGCTCTTGGCTACTGAGGAATTACGGTGACTCGAAATTAAACTATTGTCCCTCTACGGATGTTAAGAGGGTTCGAAAAAAGGCAAAACGGCTAAAAATTCCTAATCCTCAAAAGTAGCATTACCGGCACGCTCGTGCCATAAATGCCGATGGAAAACTTCCCGCAGCTGTTCCGAAGGACGGAACAATCTTATAGAATATAAGCAGGCATCCGCTTTAACCAGAAAAACGTTCAAAAAGAAAAAAGAGATAATTTTAGAGATTTCGTCGGAAAATTAAATTTTTCCTCCAACAGCACCTACGTCTGGAACATGAGTAAAATCCTCAAAAACAAATGGGTCAAAATCACGCCAGCCCACACATCTGAGAACCACCAACGGAATAGTAAGATTACTCAAGTCTGGTATAAAATCAGCCCTCCCTGGGTTGCCATTGATCCGTGCAGTCTCCCCGCCTGTAACCAAAATGTTTTCCTAAGTTCCCCATTCGACTTTGCGGAATTCAACCATGCCCTGTCAAGCAAATCTATCCACTCTGCTCCTAGCATCGACGGGATAGACTTTGAAATTATTAAGAAAATTCCCATCAAATTCAAACTCATCCTACTTGATCTGTATAATGAAATGTATGCCACAAGCAATTATCCAGACGAGTGGAAAAGGTCGTATGTACATTTTATCAACAAACCGGGCGGGACAAACGTTAGACCCATCTCCCTTACATCTTGCCTCTGCAAACCTTTTGAATCCATGGTAAAAAAACAGACTGGATTGGTGGATATAACGCAATAACCTTCTTCCCAGGTCTCAATCTGGTTTTCGAAAAGGTCATTCAACCATCGACAATCTCACCAATCTAGTTCTCAATGTAGAAGAAGCATTCAGCATTAAAAAAGACCTTTTAGCTGTATTTCTTGATATTAACAGCGCCTTCGATAACGTCAACATCAACATACTCCTGTGCCAACTAGCCAAATTAGGATGCCCTGCCTCCTTGATAAAATTCATCAAACACTTAACATTTGAAAGGCTGATCGTCACAGACATCACGGGCAACTCCTCCAGGAAAGTGCACAAAGGTGTACCACAAGGGGGAGTTCTCAGCCCTCTCCTATTTAATACATATATTTCAGTAGTCGCAGAAAATATACCTAAAGGCGTAACAATTAGCAAATTCGCTTGCGATATTGCAGTTTATAACAAAAACAAGAAACTTCTTGAAAAGACCATCTCACTTATACACGATAAACTCCACAACTTGGGCTTGGACCTCTCAACTTATAAAACAACCTTTGTACGCTTCAACAAACATAACATTAAACCAGGTCAAACTGAAATAAAAATAATTGACACAGCTATCAAATCGAGCTACCATGCACGCTTCCTAGGTATACTTTTTGATTATAGAATGACTTTTAGCCAGCAGATCGATTATGTTAGAAAAAAAGTGTTCGCGAGCCATGAACATAATGTAGTTTGTGAGGGGCACTTGGTGGGGCGCCGATCCGGATACGCTAATAATTATTTATAAATGCTTTATACGCTCACTTTTGGATTATGGGTGTTTTATCTATTTCCCAACGCAAGCTAAAAATGTAGAGAAACTGGAAAAAATTCAATATGCAGCAATAAGAGCTACCCCTTGGCTATAGAACCAGCACTCCCACCAACATCCTCATTTCAGAAACTAAACTCCATCTCCTTCATGAACGTTCCTAATTTCTATGTAACCGATATTTGTTCAAAATCCTCTCTAATAAAAAGTTACTAGTGCATGAAACTATCTCCCACTTTGGTAAAATTCTAGCCAGCAAGAACAAAAAATGTAAATTCTGCAACCGCATTCTTCTATCTTGCATTGGCAATTCCAAAAATATTAGCAAGCATATTTACTCTACCGATCAGTATAGTAGAAAGGATCAGTTTCCTATCCACCATACAGACTACCACTCTCTTATGAGGAACATAGACATCAATACCGAGTTTGGAAAAACCTTATTACACAAATATAACCCTACACACTACTCAACCAACTAGTCACAGAAGAAAACTCCCATGCCGTCTACACTGATGGAAGTAAATCCGGGACATCGCCTTTGGTGGGAAGTGCATGCTTGTGCTTCGATCTAGATATCGCTACAACCAAAAGTATTAACAAAGGCTCCTCAGTTTTTACAGCGGAATGTTTAGCTATAAGAGACGCGATGGAAATAGCTCTAAAATACCCCAATCGTATATTTCTTATTTTCACCGACTCTCTTAGTGCCCTTTTTGCTTTAGCCCACAGTTCAGCAAACATCAAAACCAACCCTTATATTTTGGAAATTAAAACAAAAATATCTGAATTCTGTATTAAAGCTCAAAGCGAAAACTCGATTAAATTGTACTGGATTCCTGCCCACATAGGTATTCGCGGAAACGAAGAAGCAGACAAGTTAGCCAAGATGGCAGCTAACACTGCTTCGTCAAGCCCCACCAAAGTTCCCTTCACGGATTTCAGTGAACAAGCTAAAATAGCAGCAACTGAATCTACTCTCGACTACATCACTAGCGCGGGACTGACTAAAGGGAAGAACTCCTTTAAAAACTTTCACAGCAATAACACTAAACCCTGGTTTTCGGGAAAAAACTTAAAGCGAGAAACCATAGTTACCATCAACAGGTGTAGGGCTGATCATTATAATCTGGCATATTCCCTAGCACGAATAGGTTTATCTAAAGACCCGAAATGTCAATGTGGTTACTATAGGCAGGACATCGACCACGTGCTGTGGCAGTGCCAGCTGTTCAACGACCAAAGAAAGAATCTGATCAGCAAACTGCACAAATCGAATCACCAACTTCCGCTGTCACGTAATATTTTACTTCGGTATCCCACAACAGCCGTATGCAGTGCCATCCATTCATTTTTTAAAAACTGTAACTTGTTATTTAACTTTGTCACCTCACTAATCGCATTTCTTCCACACTCACAAAATTTATGTATCCCCCTGCTTATACATTTAACTAAATCACATGTACTGCTAAACCATGTAATGCAAAATAACCTCAGTAGAGGTTGATTAGGTTCAAATAAAAAAAAAAAACTTGTAACGACAGTTAATCATAATTTTAAGAAAGATATATATCAAAGAGTATTGTAGACTATTAATTTTCATACATACTTCGGAAAAAAACGTACACGAAAGAATTTTCAAAAACGAATCTTATTCTGTAACAAAGTGATTTTCTCCAATGGGAGCAAATTTTAATCAAAATTAATACACCTTCGGTTAGGATAATTCGAGTGCAGAAAGTTCAATATAACCTTATAAACCAAAAGTACAATTCCAAGTGTAAAACCAGAAGGTTGCCCAGTAATATGAGAATCCATAACAGCAAATGAAATCAAAAATCCCACTATTATTGATGGAACTTTAAATGAATACAAGCTTAATATTCTTATAGGAAATGTTCTATATTAATATAGAACATAAGATGGAATTCAGGTGTGAAAAATAAAACGTGAAGCGATTAAAACTTAATAACAATATATTTAAAACAATTCAACAAAACAACTTAAACGACTTTACAACTTAGCAACTTTAACACTCTTTCTACGTTCACAACCAAACCTTTCTTCTACGTTAGTCAAAAGCTTTCTGCCACGCGCTCGCATTTTCCCCGTCATATATTCTTCCAAACACTCGTTTCCTTTCATTCTAATTGTCAACCTTTCTCACTCTACGCATTCGGTCACGACCACCCAAAATTTCTCAGTCACGCTGTTTTCCAAAGTTCTCATCTTTCACGCCTTAGAAACATTCGAGCCCAAACATTCTGCGTTCGCACGACAATCGCCCAACTCAAGTACTCTTCAGACTTTCCCAAACTCGCATCCACTCGATCGCATTCCTACATTCTCAAATAAAATATTAAACAAAGAGCAGTTAAAATACACCTACTGAATGAATTTTATTTTCCACAAAGTAATAATCCTGAACACACAACTTGAATTGCTGAAAAGGATGGAAATGTAATACCTGTCATTACAATATGAACTCCTGCACCAAGTACTCACATAAATCCCAAAGAATGATTTACACTGAAATTAAAAAAGACTCGGAAATTATGGAACAACTTCAAAAGAAATATAAAAAGATAAAATTTGCAAAATGTATAACTCCATCAAAAGGGGTACAAGGAAGAAATTTGTAGATATTATGAAAAGCCAGTATATTGTTAAATCATACTATTCGTGCCAAAGAAGGATTAATCAGATATTAGCATCAAAACCTTCAAAATTATTTGTACATTCGAATCATTTTGTATATTTATACTTTATACACCATAATTCATGTTCTCAGATTTCTTTATAATTTTACTAATACAATCATAAGACTTCTATCTCATTTTATTAAAAATTTTACATAGAAAATTTAAATCTATATATATATATATATGTTCAATTTGCTAACGATGTAAGATGACAAATTGTTTTTTAGCTACAGGTGGATCTAATACGTATCAGCTAAATAAAAATCTTCCAAACATCAAGGCATTTACATAACCTTTTATAATCACCCTAAAAAAGCAACTTCAGAGAAAGCATACGAATATTGCATCAGAAAAAAGACTGCCCCAAAAAGATTATTTACCAAAACAAAAATAATGTAAAGCAGCACAGAAGAATTAGAATCTGAGAACAAACTAAAACATCTGAAATAATGACTCTCCTAATGCAGAAAGTGATGATACACTGTATATATACCATAGCAATTAGTTTCAAAACAATGCTTGCAAAACATTATGATTTCAGAGTTTGTTCCACATTTACAGAGCTACTGAATAGAATTTCCTCCAACATACAAATATAATCATCTAGAACAATGAAATACTATTAAAATGTACTATATTTTTATACTAACATTCTTTAAATATAATTCTAATTAAAAAGTTTATAAAAATATATATAATGGAAAATACTAAGAATATATATACAAATAACTTCAGAAACTCAAATTAGTGTTTTCATACATGTGTATAGATACATAAATTAATCATGAATTGTTTAGTAGACAATATTAGGTACATTTATCTCAGATCCTGACTTGCACGCATCTTGTATTTCTTGAATGGTACTTAAAAATTTATACATTTCAAAGTTCTACGCTATGTTACAGAAAAGACAAAAAATGATTTTTTAACTGAGACAAATTAAGGATAAAATGTCAACTACACTTTAATTGACAAAGATCTATCTTTTGCTATGTAATACTGGGCATACATATTCATATCGTATTACTTGAGTAAACTCAAAGATTTAAATTTCAGTATTTTGCAGAACCAGGTCTGCATCATGGTTATAAAGCTTAAATATATAATCATCATCACTAAGTTGGAATCACTTTTTAACACTGATAGCATAAAACACATTAAACAAATACTTTAGATATTATAGGAGGTAGAAATAACACTCTTAACGCTTTGTGCCATGGTTCCGACCGACCTTCTTTTGGTTACTTTATGATTAAAAAAATTTTCACTGTATTACCATCTAGAAATCCCAGCCCATTTATACAATTTAAAACATATTTATTATAAGTGTAAAATAAAATATTACACAATAACGTTATTAAATTAAGTTTAAGATCATCAATCATTAAATGTTGTTGATTATTTTAAACATTTCAAAATAATTAATGAAAATATATTATTTATGCCTCTTATTGTTTATCTGTTTCATATACCTACCATTATATGTAAATCTCATTAATTACTTACCCTTATTAATTCAAAACCACAATATAATGTGTGGAATGCTATTCACTAATTATTTAAAACGCAGAATTGTCTTCTCTATTATAGCATATATAACAATCCAAAGAAGTTACCTCGTCCTCAGACCATCAATTCTGAACAAAGATGTCTATGTCATCATTAGTCATCTAAACATAAACCACATACAATTTTACTTAAGGAATATTTATAATTATATATGCAAAATTTAAATATATAAGAGTTAGAAATGTATATTATACAAATATATACATCAAATATAAGGTTCCTCAAACATTATGTCCAATTCGTTTAAGAATATACTGCGATACCTAAAACATGATATTTCTTACTTAAATATTATTTCAATAGCTACGTTTATAAAAATGTATGCACAAACCTGTTCAAACTCTTCTGTTTTTTTTGTTCTTCTTCTTTGTATTTGACATGAAGAAAACTAACTACCTAAATTTTAGATGTAATAGATCACATTACGTTGATACATTTTGCGCTGAATTTGCAGAAGAGGTTACTTCTCACTGATGTTATTAATTGTTGAATATATTGATAAACACGTAATTTTAAACAACTTTTTCTTGTACGTATTACCGCTTGCTATATATACTCATCGATAATATCACGGAGAAAATAATACAAAGAATCAAAGTAAGTGGGATACCAGTTACACATACTTCATTATATTTCTTTATGAAACCATTCACAACATACTATTATTGAAAACTGAACGTTACAAAGCATTGGTTTTATTGCCATTAAAACAACTGTTGCCGCATGTCGCATCGTCATGCTAGTCCATTTCAAACGGTGGTGGGGATCGACTCGTACGCGCTCGGCTTTGCCTTCTGTCGCGCTCGGCGTCACTCGGGCACCACCGGTGTGTTACTCGGCACGTAGGTACGAACGGTAGGTTAGTTTTAATAAGATTTTGTGTCATATTTTTATAAACATAGCTATTGAAATAATAATTAAATAAGAATTTCTCATGTTTTAGGTATCGCAGTATATTCTTAAACGAATTGGACATGTTTGTGGAACCTTATATTTGATGTACATATTTGTATAATATACATTTCTAACTCTTATATATTTAAATTTTGCATATATAATTATAAATATTACTCAAATAAAATTGTATATGGTTTATGTTTAGATGGCCAATGATGACACAATCATCTTTGTTTGGAATTGATGGTCTAAGGACAAAAGTAACATCTTTGGATTGTTATACATACCGTAATAGAGAAGAGTTCTACATTTTAAATAATTAGTGAATGGCATTCCTCACATTATATTGGGGTTTTGAATTAATAAGGGTAAGCAATTAATGAGACTTACATATAATGATAGATATATTAAACAGATAAACAATAAGAGGCATGAATAAAATGTTTTTATTACTTGTTTTGAAATGTTAAAATTATCAACTACATTTAATGACTGTTGATCTTAAACTTAATTTAATAATGTTATTGTGTAATATTTTATTTTGCACTTATAATAAATATCTGTTAATATTTATAAATAGGCTGGGATTTCTAGATTGTAATGCAGTGAAGATGTTTTCAATCATAAGGTTACCAAAAGAAGATTGGTCGAAACCATGGGACAAAGCGTTAAGAGTGTTATTTCTACCTTCTATAATATCTAAAGTATTTGTTTAATATGTTTTATGCTACCAGTGTTAAAAAGTGATTCCAACTTAGTGATGATGGTTATATATTTAAGGTTTATAACCATGATGCAGATCTGGTTTTGCAAAATACTGAAATTTAAAGCTTTGAGTTTGCTCAAGTAATACGATATGAATATGTATGCCCAGTATTACATAGCAAGAAATAGATTTTTGTCAATTAAAGTGTAGTTTACATTTTATCCTTAATTTGTCTCAGTTAAAAAATCATTTTTTGTCTTTTCTGTAACATAGCGTAGAACTTTGAAATGTATAAATTTTTAAGTACCATTCAAGAAATACAAGATGCGTGAGAGTCAGGATCAGAGATAAATGTACCTAATATTGTCTACCAAACAATTCATGATTAATTTATGTATCTATACACATGTATGAAAACATTAATTTGAGTTTCTGAAGTTATTTGTATATATATTCTTAGTATTTTCCATTATATGTATTTTTATAAACTTTTTAATTATAATTATGTTTAAAGAATGTTAGTATAAAAATATAGTACATTTTAATAGTATTTTATTGTTGTAGTCCTTTGCACTCGAGAGGTGACTGTTAGTCGTTTAACAATACTAACTTTAAAAATTCTCCAATTCGAAATATTTACCATGATTCACGTATATTATACTTCATTTAGTTTAGGTAAGTCGTATATTATAATTTACATATATGACTATTTAACGTCCGGGTCTGAACTAACGTCTGAAAATTCGCGAAACTATCATATGCTGGGATTACGATGTTCCATGAGAGGGGACAGTCGAGTGCAAAGGGCTAAATGATAATATTTGTATGTTGGAGAAAATTCTAATCAGTGGTTCTGTAAATTTGAAACAAAATCTGAAATCATAATTTCTTGCGGGCATTGTTTTAAAACTAATTGCTATGGTATATATACAGTGTATCATTATTTTCTGCATAAGGAGAATCATTATTTTAGATGTTTTAGTTTGTTTTCAGATTCTAATTTTTCTGTGCTGCTTTACATTTTTTTTCGTTTTTGGCAAATCATCTTTTTGGGGCAGTCTTCTTTTCTGATGCTATATTCGTATGCTTTCTCTAAAGCTGCTTTTTTAGAGTGATTATAAATGGTTACGTAAATGCCTTGATGTTTGGAAGATTTTAATTTAGCTGATAAGTATTAGATCCACCTGTAGCTAAAAAGCAATTTGTCATCTTACATTGTTAGCAAATGAAATACATATATTACATTTAAATTTGCTATGTAAAATTTTGAATAAAATAAGATAGAAGTCTTATGATTGTATTAGTAAAATTATAAATAAATTTGAGAACATGAATTATGGTGTATAAAGCATAAGTATACAAAATGATTCGAATGTACAAATAATTTTGAAGCTTTTGATGCTAATATCTGATTAATCCTTCTTTGGCACGAATAGTATGATTTAACGATATACTGGCTTTCCATAGTATCTACAAATTTCTCCCTTGTATCCCTTTTGATGAAGTTATACATTTTGCAAATTTTATCTTTTTACATTTCTTTTGAAGTTGTTCCATAATTTCCGAGTCTTTTTTAATTTCAGTATAAATCATTCTTTGTGATTTATGTGAGTACTCGGTTCAGGAGTTCCTATTGTTGTGAGAGGTATTATGTATCCAAAAACGTTTATTATAGGCGTACCAGAAACAACTGACTCCGTGGGCAAAACCCGGGCAGCGTCCTGCCCAGAACTACGCCCTGCCGCCACGACTATCAGTTGTTTCTCGGCAACGCACGTTTGTCAATACATTACAATCTCCTCTCTCTTTAAAAGTATACAATGTTAATTCTTAGCTTACTTTTCCGCTAAACGCTTCGATGTTCTTCGTGTCTTTGCCGTTTCGAGTTGCCGTCCTCTGGACGAATTATCAAAGCTGTCTGCTTCTTTATACTTTAACATTTGATCAATATGTCTTTTCCAACATTTTCCCGGTAAAACTTTAACTCTAAAATTTACAGATGACAACTGAGCAGTAATGACTCCGAGAATTTTCTTATTCGAATTTTTTGTATAATCATTTACCCACACTCTTTTCCCCTCTACAAATTTTACAGCACGTGATCCTCCTCGAGTCATCGTCTGATGCAGCTGTACGTTTTCTATTTTATCCGCTAGTTTCGGTTTTACACAATCGAGCTTGGTTCGAATTTCGCGATTAAACATCATAAATGCCGGTGATCTTCCCGTTGAACAGTGCTCAGTACTTCGCTGGTCAAACAGGAATTTATCGATAGCCTCATCCAGTTTTATTCCTGACTTAATCATCTTATACGAGTCACTAGTAGTCACAATCAGTAGTCACAATCAGCTATACGCGTCAATTACAACCATAAACATATGACCGTGGAAAGGCCCTAGCAAATCACTATGAATCCTACTCCAGCATTTATTTGGCGACGGCCAAGGGTTCAGCGGTACTTTTGGTGGAGCTTTACGTTCTTGCATGCAGATTCTACATGTAGCCGCTAATTCCTCTAGTTGCGCATCAATATTAGGCCACCACACGCATGACCTTGCTCGCATTTTCATTTTAACGCTACCGAAATGTGAATCATGTAGTTCGTTAAGTATTTGAGTTCTAAGACTGTCCGGTACAATTACGCGGTAACCCCATAACAAGCAGTCCTTTTCTATATACAGTTCATCTTGTTTCATATAATACTTTCGCTCATTCTCCGTAAGACTTTCTCGTAATGGCCAATCGTTTTGTATATATTTGATTATTTTACTTAAAGTTTTATCTTTTCTCGTTTCTTTCGCTATCATTTTAGCCGTCACAATTTTTAACTCTTCTTTAATATAATTAATACTTTGAAAGTCTTTACTGAAAATTGACGTTTTATCTATAATCGGTAATCTCGATAACGCGTCACAGTTACTATTTTTCTTTGTATTTATATATTCAGTTTTGTATATAAAATGATTCAGGAAATAGGCCCATCTTTGAAGTCGGCTGGCTATTGTTAAGGGTATTTCTTGATTCGGTCCGAAAATGTACACTAGTGATTTATGATCCGTTTTTAAAATTATTTCTCGACCGTATACATAATTATAAAATTTTTTGAAACCAAATACCATTGCTCCAGCCTCCTTATCAATGATAGTTCTATTTTGCTCTTTTTCCGGGATTACTTTTGATGCAAACGCGATAGGTCGTTCTTCGCCGTTAGCGTAACGGTGTGATAAGATTGCGGAAAGTCCATATTTCGACGCGTCGCACACAAGTACCAACTCTTGTGTCGGGTCGTAATTTACTAACACCTTAGTCGATATTATTTCCTTCTTTAACCATCTATACGCTTCATCAGCTTTATCGTTCCACGTAAATTCTGTCTTTTTTGTTAACCTGTATAACGGTTTTAATTGCGAAGCACGGTCAGGCAAAAAACGTTCATAATATGTTACAAGCCCTAAAAATGATAATAATTGCTTCCTATTTTTTGGTACCGGTGCATTTGTTATAGCCTCTACTTTTTTCTTTGACGTAGTCAGTTCTCCTCTACGAATTACAAAACCTAAAATTCCTAATTGCTCTTTACCAAATTCACATTTTTTGACGTTTACTCGTAACCCGTAATTTTCAAATCGCTGCAAAACCTTGTATATTGTGTCAATACGCTCCTTATCTTTTTTACCGGTAATGTATATATTATCTAAATAAACCGTTATTTGTCCCTCGATGTCGCGTAAACAGTTCTCCATTATTCTTTGAAATTCTCCCGGACCTGATGCAACTCCTTCCGTTAACTTTGTATATCGAAATAAACCTACATGTGTGATTATCGTTAACATATCACGCGAATCTGGATGCACCGGTATTTGCATATACGCATGTGATAAATCAATTTGAGTGAATTTTTGGCCGCCTTGCAGTTTTTCGAAAATTTCATCGATCGTCGGTAATGGACATCTATTTATTATTAAATATTTGTTCACTGTTAATTTAAAGTTGCCGCATATACGTGTACTGTTATCGCCTTTTATTATCGGTACGATAGGTGTAGCCCGTTCACTCGTTTGTACTTTTTCAATATGTCCTAAGTGTTCTAGTCGCTTCAATTCCACCTCCACTTTCTTTTTTAACGCAAACGGTACATGTCGTAGCTTACATGCCTTCGGTACGGCATTTTCTTTCAATAGTAATTTAATTGTACCCTTATTGAAACATCCTACTCCTTCTCCGAATAATTTCGGAAAATCGTTCGCTACTCTTTCGGCTAACATTTTATCCATACCGGGCTCTATATTATTTATCTTAAACAAAGGCCAAAGTCCGAAAGCATGTAACCATGACCGTCCCAATAATATCGCGCCTTTCCCCGGTAAGACTACCATATCTAACGTATACTTCTGTTTATCAAAGCAGACTTCCAACTTACGTAGCAATCCTACTGGCTTTACATGCAAGTTATACGCGTTCATAGCAAATGAAATTTCACAAACCTTTACGTTGGGAAAATATTCGTTTCTAGTCTCGTCTGAAATAATACTTCAGTATGATCCTGAGTCTACTTCCATTTCAAAACTAATTGAATTTATACTAACATGTAAATACATAGGCAATCGCGCTGCATCTGATTTTGTTATACTCGACGTGTTACAAACTTTACCTCTAGCCCTTATCTTTTTGAGTTCATATACTTCTTCTTCAGCGTCGCTCTTACCGCTTGTTTCTTCTTCTGCTGCCTTCTGCAAGTGCTGTACTCTCTGGCTTTGGCTTCGGCATGCTGCTTCTATATGACCTTGGCGTTTACATCTTCGACAATGTTGGTATCGGTGTCTACATTCTTTACCTATGTGGCCTCTCTTCCCACAACAATAGCATGTTATGTCTTCTCGTTTGTTTTTCCTGTTCTCCGCATTCTTACGCGCGTTTTCCTTTTTATGGTTAATGCTGCGGCCGCTACGATGATCCTTTGCTTTAATAAAGTGCACGTCACTCTCCTACCCACTTGCTTCATTTATTTTATCGGTTGCCGTTGCGCCTTTTTCTGATTTTTCACATGCTAGAGCTATTTTGTAATCATTTTCATATGTTAGTTTTTCTTCTTTGAACAACTCGCTTTTTGTTGCATGATCCTTTAATCCGCACACGAGCTGGTCTCGCAGTGCCGTTTCTACTGCTGTAAAGTTACAATTTAACGATAACTCCTTCAAACGTGCTACAAAATCTGACGATGACTCTGTTGCCGCTTGTTTTGCCGCGTAAAATTTGTACCTCTCCATAGACTCCGATGGCTTTGGGTACAAATGTTCTGATATGATCTTTACTACTTCACTGAACTCCTCGTCCTTGGGTTTTTCTGAGTGACACAGATTTCGTGCTAGTTTATGGGTATCCGCGCTTACTCTCGTTAGCAGAATAGCTGCTTGTTTCTTTTTGTCTATTATATTATTAACTGTGAAGTATAGTTCCAAACGTTCGATGTCTTCCAGTCGTCTTTGCCTAGTTCAAACTCCAGGTTAATTTTCGAATCGATCATTGCCATTTCACTTAAATTATTTTCTTCGTTATTTAGCACACTTTTTGCATCTACCTCTATTTTTTCCCGTGATTTTAAATACTTCGTTAACTTATTCTTTAATCTTTCCGTAGAATCTTTTATGTCGTACGTTACACCGGCACTTATTAAGCGAATACAAATTTCTTCCCTTGTTAATTCAGTCGAGAATTTACTTTCTTCTTTATGACTTCCTACCGATTTACTGAATTCGTCGTCCGAAATCGATCTTTTCCGCGTACCCGGTTCGAAAATCCTCGTCGCCAATTATTATGTATCCAAGAACGTTTATTATAGGCGTACCAGAAGCAACTGACGCCGTGGGTAAAACCCCGACTGCGTCCTGCCCAAAACTACGCCCTGCCGCCACGACTGTCAGTTGTTTCTCGGCAACGCACGTTTGCCAATACATTACAAGAGGTATTACATTTCCATCCTTTTCAGCAATTCCAGTTGTGTGTTCATGAATATTGCCTTTTGGAAAGTAAAATTCGTTCAGTAAGTCTAATTTAATTGCTCTTTGTTTAAGATTTTATCTGACAATATTAAGCCTGTATTTATTTAATGTTCCAGCAATAAAAGTGGGATTTTCGATTTCATTTGCTGTCATGCATTCTCATATCATTACTGGGAAACCTTCTGGTTTTACACTTGGAATTGTATTTTTTGTTTATAATGTTATATTGCACTTTTTGCACCCGAATTATCCTAACCGAAAGTGTATTAATTTTGATTTAAATTTGTTCCCATTTGAGAAAATCACTTTGTTACAGAATAAGATACGTTTTTGAAAGTTCTTTCGTGTACGTTTTTTTCTTTTGTATGTATGAAACTTATTAGTCTACAATACTCTTTGTCATATACCTTTCTTAAAATTATGAGTAACTCTCGTTACAAGTTTTGGTGCAGATGTGCGAGGATTATTTTCTATTCCAAGTATCATTATTTTTTCCTTTCTCAATGTTAATTTCTTCGGATATTCTATACGTCTTTCATTTGTAATTTTACTTTTTTTGTTGGATTTTGACTTGGTCGGGGACAATATTTTTAGTTTTAATGGAGAAATGAAAGCCTTTTAGATTTTAATATTTAATAATGTAGTAATACAATTGGAGGAAGAACAACCGGCGGGAATTAACGATGGTGTACATTAATTTAACGTGTCTTTATTGCCACCACCGCGTTCCTCCTTCGCTCGTCGATGACTCTCGAATTTTCCATCGAGGAACCGAACATCTATCATGACAGTCGCCAATCGCTGGGGCACCATTCTATTGTTTTTCGCGGCTCGGGTGGCCAGCTCGCTAATACGACTACAGTTCGGCCATCCTGACAAAATGACCGTCCCGGTCATGCATACAATACAAAGCTTATAACATAAAATACACAAAACAAATCTTATAATACAGAACACACGAAACAAATCTTATAATATAAAACACACAAAACAAATCTTACGCACAAAAATCAATGTACACAAATTTTAATCATTAACCCACTTTTTCATATGATCTGCACTCACAGTTCCAGTATACTGTAATTGATTAATTTGAAACCCTTCAATGTCGGTAACTACATAACGATCATTATCGAGAACAGTTTTTACAAGATATGGGCCTCGAAATTTCGGAATTAATTTCTTATTAACTCCAGGAGTTACATCAGTGTTAGTGATTACAACATAATCACCCTCTTTATAGGAAGTTGCGCTCCTACGCTTATTATTATAACATTGTTCATTCGCATGCTGACTATTAGTAATATTTTCAGACGCAGAGTCTCTTATAGCTACTAGATCTCTATCGCTATCGGAATACGAATCGAGTAAGACACGGATCTCGTCATTTACGGTTCCTAACTGATCAATACCGAACAATAATCGACTCGGAGAATTACCCGTGCTTCTACATAGCGTATTACTTAAAGAGAATTCAACATCTCCTAACACTCTGTCCCATTTCCCTGGTGTATCACCTGATTTTGACAACATTGGCGTAAGGACTCGATTGAAACGTTCCACTTGCCCGTTGACGCGGGGTGTACCGACGGCAATCAAAATATGACGCACTGATTCGTCTTCCATGAGTTTCGCGAACGTTTGCAACGTAAAACATGTTCCTCGGTCACTCACTAATCGTCTGGGTTTACTATAAACACGAAAATAGTCTTTCAAATATTTTATCACTTCCTCGGTCTTTGTAGATTTACATGCATGTAATCTTATAAACTTCGTAAATCCGTCGACTACTGATAAGACATGACGATATCCCTTCCCGGTCTTCTCAAAAGGATCGCAATGGTCGGCGTGTATGGTTTGGAACGACAATTTACCTTTCGGACTACTATGTAAAAATCTTTCCAATTTACCCGAGGTTGGTGAAAATTCGATGCACTTCAAACAATTCGAGATATAATTTCGTACCTTTTCTTTCAAATTTGGAATCCAATAAACTTTAGTTAAGTCATCAATAACCTCATCGATACCAACGTGCCCTAAATCGTCATGGCAGGTACGTATCACGTTTGATTCCATATCTTTCGGCACATAAAAAAACAATTTATCGTTCGTTTTACGGTAAACCAAACCGTCGCGTAATTCAAACTTCTTCATTTCCCCTGATTCTAAACGATCGCGTATTCTACGAATGTCTACGTCTATATCTTGTTTCAAACACAAAGTTCGTTCAAACGTGCTACCTTCTAAAATTGCTATTAGATTACAACGGCCTAATGCATCAACATGCAACATCTTTGTTCCGAGGTGATGCTCAATGCGATAATCATATGATTCTGTTTGTTTAAAGTCAACCTGAATGTTCCGTCCTACGGAACAACAGCGGGAAGTTTTCCTTGGCATATTTACGACATGAGCGTGCCGGTAATGCTATTTTTGAGGACGAAGAAACCGTCGCGTATTTCTGCTTAATTTCAAACCCTCTTAACGTCCACAGACGGACAACTGTCTTAATTTCGAGTCAGCCGTGTCTCCTCAATAGCCAAGCCCGTGTCGTAAATAAGGAACTTTCAATAGACCTGGCGCTCAGCCGGTACCCACATGCGAGAGGTACATGGGCCCGGAGGAAATTTCCCCTTCGTCGCCAAAATTCGGGAAACCTTCCCGCTCCGAATGGCTCACCCCACCCTCGTTCTCGAAACGCGTGCTAAGGGCACAAGAACGGGGGTTGGTGGCACTCAGGGCACATGCTGATTGGAGTCTTGACTTTTTGACTTTAACCAATTAGCGTATCGTCTTGAGGTATGGAGGAGTGACCAGTCAAACTCCTCCATATAAAACCGAGTCACTTCGGCGTCGCGAATAATAATAGTAAAAAAATACAGTCTACGTCGTCTTACAAAAGTACAAACCATCGAAATCGCAATCCATATCTACGAAATAGATCTCGTTCGAAGAGATCTATGCGTCAACATTCGGACGCTTTGTAGCACATCATTCGGTGCATCAAAACAATTGCAACGGACACTTTCGGTGCAATCAACAGCCGCGACACACGCAACACCATCAAATTCAATTAGTCGCCTAAAATTAATTTGGCCGGCGACAAGGCGTAATCGAGCTTACAATTCGCGCCAACACTGAAGCTGTCACAATCGGTAAGAATTTTGAACTGAATACCGGCTAAATAAATGTGAAGACGTTTAATAGCATAAACAACTGCTAGACACTCTAACTAAAAACTGTGATACTTCGCTTCCGCGGCGCTCGTACGTTTACTAAAAAAGAATATAGGCTTGAGCAAACCATCTACCTGATTCTGAATGAGAATCGCCCCGAATCCACTGAAGCTCGCATCGCATTGTAATTCGGTGTCTAATTTCGGCGAATACAATGCTAAAACGGGTTGAGACACGAGACAAACTTTTAGCGTTTCGAACGCATGCGCCTCCTCCCTCTCGAATTTAAACTTTACGTGTTTTCTAATTAGGGCATACAATGGTTTCGCTATACGAGAAAAATCACGAACAAATCTCCGGAAATAGCTAGCCAATCCGACAAAACGATGGACATCTTGCGTATTTTTCGGTATCGGATAATTCTAAACTGCGTCCACGTTTTCTTTACTAGGCCGGATGCCCTCTCTATTTATCAAGTAACCCAAATAAACGGTTTCTTGGTAACAAAATGAACATTTATCGAGCCGGAATGATAATCTATATCGTGACGCGAGGTTGAAAACCTTTTCTAATATTTCAAGATGCTCGTCAATGTTCTTTGTAGCTATTAAAATATCGTCTAGGTATAAAAGAATGTTACCCAGTCGAACTAATTCGGAAAAAATGTTGTCAATGAAGCGTTGGAAAACTTTAGGCGCGTTAGTCAGACCAAAAGGCATACGCAAATACTCGAATTGACCGAAAGGAGTGACAAAAGATGTGTACTTTATAGAAGATTCAGCAACTTTAACGTGATGAAATCCGTTCTTTAAATCGAGGCAGCTAAAATATGATTTGTCGCGTAGGCGATCCAAATGATCGTCGATCAACGGCGTCGGAAAGTTATCGCGAACAGTGATCTTATTCAATTCTCGGTAGTCTACGCATAAGCGTATCTCCCCATTTTTCTTTCGAACAAGAACAATTGGACTCGCATAAGGAGAACTACACGGTCGGATAATTCCTTCTGCTAACAGACGGTCCAAAATCTCTCTTAATTTTTCCTTATCGGAATACGACAATCTACGCGGTTGGAAGCTAATAGGCTGATCGTGCTTAAGGCTAATCGCCATCTCTACGCTACTTGGCGTCTCATTACAATTCGTGTCACCGAGGTACGTGTCTTTGAAAAGATGTTTCACGCTCTCTGACACGTTCGTATCAACGGAAGGATTAATATTTAGATCGCGAGCAACGCTCATTGGATTCAAATCGCAAGAGATATGTAAGATTTCGGTCAAATCGTTATTTTGTTGATCACTAATATCTCGCGTAATGCTGACCTTATCGCTTAATGAAACTCGAATATTCGGCAAAGAAAGAAAATCGCGCCCAAGTAACGCGGTAAAAGTCATCGTTTCTGTCGGAACAACATGGAACTTGATGTTTAATTTGACATCAACAATAACGCATTCGCAATGAAACAAATTCAAGACATTTAATCTCGCTCCATTGATACCTTGATACGGAAATATATCGAACGGAACTGATTCACGAACGACGAAAGGAACAAAATCCTCTTTAATTAAACTTATCGGTGATCCTGAGTCGACCATCGCGATAACGGAAATATTACACGGATTACCACTGGCGTACTTGACGGTATACTTTAAAGATACGGTATACGGTTCGGTGCATGGACTAGAGTGAATGACGTTCAACGTGGATGTACGCGGTTGAGTTTTCGCCGGATCCTTGATCGGCTCCTTTGTCGGATTCTTCAGGCAGGAAGAAATTCGATGTTCCTTATCTCCACACCGGAAACAGGATCCTTTTTCGCGGCTCGCAGGTCGTCGACAGGCTGGTGATAAATGACCAAGTTCTCCGCAATTATAACATCGGGTCGCTCTTCTGCTCGATGGTTCGGCCTCACTTCTCGTTCGTTTAGCTGCGTCAGCCATGTCGTCGCGACGATGCGGTGCGATCGTCATCTTCTTTCCCACTTCCAATGTTTGCGTCGCGAACGCTCGAAGCAATTCTTCTCGCGTTTCGAAACGATGCATATTCGCTTGCGACCGCAAACGAATCTCCGGAATACCATCAATAGCGTATTCTACCAATTCAATTTCGGAAATAGGTATTTTATTTCCCAACGTCCCCTTATCATGCAGATAATCCGCGAAGCTTTCTTTGGCATGCCACGTTCGTTCCTCAAAGCTCCTTCTCAGCTGCATGCGGCTAATTCGTTGATTATACATCCCATCCATTTTCGTCATCAATTCGTCGAAAGTTAATTGCAAATGGTTCACGCTTGACTGGAACCATGTCTGCGCTTTCCCTTTCAACTTCATACTTAGCAAAATCTTCATTGAATCTTCGTCCAATCCATATTTTACACGAATAAATTCCATTTGTGATCTCCACGTCTCAAATGAGTCTGTTTCACCTTTGAAATCGGGCAGCAATTCACCGACCTCTTTAATCCGGGAGAATGGCTTCGGACGCGTATTGCTGACCGGTTCGGGAGAACCGGGGCGGACGCGCGTATCTTCTGATGTTCCGACGTTCAACCGTGTGAGTCGCAATTCGGTTTCAAGTACTTCTTTCTCTCGTCGAAGAAGATCAAGTTCTTGCTGCACAAATCCGGGAATACGAATGGGCGCTCTCGCGGATGTTTCAACCTGACACCCTGCAACATCACCCATATCAATTCCGCTTTCGCCGGACGGCCCCGATACAGAATCTTGAAACGAAGCCTCGGCGTTTAGTTCATCCACCGAAAACCAAGACTCGACATTGGTTGCAGAGAGTCTTGTCAGTAACTCGGCTTTCGAACCACTCGTCGGCTGAATCAAATTTCTCAAATATTCTATCAATTGTGCATTGGTGCACTTCTCTAACTTTTCCATCGCGGCAACGTATTTCAACTAGCTACAACAATAACTAGGCACAAAGCAATATAACAATTAACAATGTTTTTGGCACAAAGCACAACGAAGAATGTTCTTTTTTCTCGCACAAAGCAGAACTGACAATCTGACGATTAACAATATTTTCGGCACAAAGCACAATTATACGGAGTACTCGTCACAGATGTTAGATCGACAATTTTCGATCCCCGACGCGCACAAAGCTGCGTAACACAATGTAATCGACTGCACGAAACTACAATTTTACCGAATCAGTGAGTGAGAGATTGAAAGAACGTTTCGTTAGGTGGAAGGTGTTACGTACAGCAGCGGACAAAAGTTCAAGACCAAAGGGTCAAAAACAAAAATAAGATAATTAATAAAAAATAACAGTATAAATAAAATTTGTATTCTATGCTAATCAATAAATAGTGTTTTGCCATACTGACAATAAAAATGAACATGTAGGATTATTTATTGGCCGAAGGGTTTTATACATAAACTACTGTCAGGATTCTTTCCAAGACCGCGATTATTACAACGACGATTATGACGACAAACTAATACGACGACTTCTAATAACAAACGATTTCTACTAACAAACTATAACGAACTATCGACTAAGACCTCTCGCGAGGCTCCTTATTTATTTGCCTCGATCCTGATAGGCGGTTTCTGTCTTTGCCAATTAGGACCTTCAAAAAATGCCCGCCTTCGATATCCCCACTCTGTGCAAACTTCAGTGACGCTTTTGCATCTAGGATATCAGCTGTCCGCATTTTCGTCGGCGATCAGGTTTACGGCGGCGACCCTTTATCCTTACAATGCAGACGTTGTTTGAAGCGGCACCGAAAAAATAACGCGGCGACACCTTGAAGTTTGATCCGTGAGCTGCCTAAAGAAAGCAATGGTAATCGGCATTAGTTATTAACCCTAGAACTCCTAAGGGGGGAGGGGTTCTTCGAACCCACAAATTGGAAAACCTTAAATTAGAATCATTTATCTTTCGTAAAAAATTCTCTTAAAATTATTTATTATTGTATACACATTTAAGTTTGATATTAAGAGGTTTCCGTTGCTATATGTAAAAAATTAGTAAGCATAAGAGAAATATAACTGACTACGCGTCGCGATGACGGTACGCCACGGCGAGGTGGCGATCACGCGAAGTGGACCCTCACACTCTCCTTTTCTCCAAAGAATAAAAATTACAGAACGAAGAATGAAACTATGTAACTAATTGGGAACTTTAACTAGAAAGACACCACGAACTAAAATACCAAAAGATACAGCACCGACAAAAAAGGGAAGATGTTATTAGTGTATATTGGAGCCTAAAAGCAAATGCATAAGATATAATAGTTTATTAAAATCAATGCAAAGTTGTTACAAGTACAAAAACCATGTTTGCAGAAAACATTCATTTAATACTATACTCTTCCATTCATGTTTATCAGGAGAATCGGAAGAATCAAATTCAAACTAGCTGCACGTTACTATTGTAGTCGTATTAGCGAGCTGGGCCACCCGAGCTGCGAAAAACAATAGAATGGTGCCCCAGCGATCAGCGACTACCACGATAGATGTTCCGTTCCTGGATGGAAAATTCGAGAGTCTTCGACGAGCGGTTGTGGCAATAAAGACACGTTACAAAATTAATTTATTCCACCGTTAATTCCCGCCGGTTGTTCCTCCTCCCATTGTATTACTACAAAATCAGATGTGGGATTCGAGGGGACCTAACGTACGGTCTGATTCTATTGCCCCTGTTTGATAAGAAATTGTAGTTTCGTGCAGTCGATTACATTGTGTTACGCAGCTTTGTGCGCTTCGGGGATCGAAAATTGTCGATCTAACATCTGTGTAATTGTGCTTTGTGCCGAAAATATTGTTAATCGTCAGGTTGTCAGTTCTGCTTTGTGCGGGAAAAAGAACATTCTTCGTTGTGCTTTGTGCCTAGTTATTGTTATTGTTAGTTGAAATACGTTGCCGCGATGGAAAAGTTAGAGAAGTGCACCAATGCACAATTGATAGAATATTTGAGAAATTTGATTCAGCCGACGAGTGGTTCGAAAGCCGAGTTACTGACAAGACTCTCTGCAACCAATGTCGAGTCTTGGTTTTCGGTGGATGAA
>JAOPTO010001074.1:0-55246 GCA_033822845.1 Tetrapedia diversipes | reverse complement strand
GAAACAATACCAGATAACATAAACAGTTATAAAGCAACCCCTATATCACAGAAAGCGAAAATACTACAAGAAAAAAATTAATTAGCCGAAGAAGGTAATACATACCAAAGTATAAAACAATATAAAGCAAATCACACTAAGGAAAAGTGATATGAAAGAAAATCTAAAAATTACCTACTGGAACTGTAAAAGGGCTTCAATGCAATAAGAAAAGACAGGACTCATGCTCGAGGGGGTGGCATAATCATATTCATCGCCAAATACCTCACTTATAAAATACTGGAAGAAATCAAAGTAAAAGTTGGAAATGTGGAGACATGCTGCATTCAAATCTACAGCTTACAAAAAACATTCACAATTGCAGCCTGCTATAGAACGCCAGGCCACAATATCAAACATCAATTGTGGGAGGAATTCTTCTAACAATTAAACAGGAGAGGTGACCACATAGTGGCAGGAGACTTCAATGCTCACCATACGGCATGGAATTGCTATAAAATAGATGGTAATGGCGAAAAACTCCTTGAAGTTCTCATTAACAACGAGATAGATATAGCCAACTTAGAAACTAAATCCTATTTCGACATTCGAAATAATATAGCAAGTAATAATGACCTAATATTAACCTCACCCAAACTCACAGGTGTGACAACTGTAAGCCAACTTGAGGAACCCCTTGGTTCAGACCACTACCCATTAATTATAACAATAGAAGCTGAAAAACATATATATAATAAAAAAACAAATAGAATATCTTCTTTAAAAACAGACTGGACAAAATACCAAACTATAATGGAAAGCAAGTTCGAACATCTAATAAGAATCTCTAACTATTCCACACTGCAAAATTATAAAGCCTTCACCAGAGGCAATGATAGAGCTAACACAAGAATGCACACCCCTTAAGAGGATAGTACCAATAAAAGCACATAGAAATCCGGTAGCATAGTGGGACAGGGAGTGTGATAAACAAGTAAGGCTGAGGAAAGCATACTTCAAAATATGGAAACACAGAAGCACAATCAATAACTGGGTTGAATATAAAAAACAGGTCGCAACAACAAAGAAACTCATCAAACACAAAAAGAAAGACTATTTTAGATCACTAGCCACCGACTTAAGCCCTAGAACTAATCCTACATACTTTTGGAACACGTTAAAAATCTTAAAACATAAATGGATCAAAGTCTCAGGAAATAATCAAATAAGTACAGACAGAATGAATATAGAGGTTAACAAAGCTATAGAGGAAGTATGTCCACCATGGGTGTCCACCAACCCAGAAATCTTCCTAAAGGTCCAACATAATGAGGTCCTAAAGGCACCATTTAATTTTACAGAGCTCCTCTATGCTATAGAAAAAATAAAAAAAGACTCAGCACCAGGCCCAGATAAAATAAACTACAAAATGATAAAACAGCTACCAACTAATTGTAAACTCCTGCTACTAGACATAGGAAATGAACTATACACGCACCATTTTATGCCAGAAGATTGGAATAATTGTCAAGTACTACTAATCAAAAAACCAGATGGAATAAGCCTAAGACCAATAACTCTATCATCATGTATGGGGAAACTTATGGAAAGAATGATAAACTCAAGGTTACAATGGTGGTGTGAATACAAAAAAATCCTACCTCCATCACAGTCTGGCTTTAGGAAGGGAAGGTCCTGCACAGACAATATTACAAATCTAACAGTGTATATAGAGAAGGGATTAGTTCTGAGACAAAACACAATTGCAGCCTTTCTTGATATCACAGCAGCATACGACAATGTCCTACATGAAATACTATTAGAGAAACTTGCAGAGATTGGGGTACCTATAAACATCCTAAGCTTTGTCAGCAATTGGATGTATTACAGGAAAATCAAGTTTACCAGCCAAAACCAGGAATACCATACACATAAAGGACTTCCACAAGGAGGGGTTCTAAGCCCACAATTATACAATATCTATGTCACCAAAATTCTAGATGGAATACCGGAAGATGTACAAGTCTCTCAATATGCAGATGATATAGCACTCTATACAAGATGTCCAAGAGAAGAGCAAGCTAGGGAACTCATAGAAAAAGCAACCAACATCATAATAAATAATCTAAGTCAAATTGGGCTAGAATTATCACCTCAAAAGACAGAACTAGTAGCATTTCACAGCAACAAACAGTTTAAGGCAGGTAAAATTCCAATAAAGATAGGAAACCATACAAAATACAATGTCGGCGCCGCTAAATTCCTAGGGGTACACTTTGACGAAAAATTGACATTTGGACAACACATAGCACATGTAAGAAACCAAAGCTATAAATCATTAAATATAATTAAATTCCTTAGAGGGGTATAGTGGGGTAGTCACCCAGACACACTAATCGCCATATATAAATCATTCATAAGATCCAGAATTGACTATGCCTGCTTCAACTACTTCCCTAATAAAAACCATTTAAAAAATAAGATAGAGGCCATACAAACAATAGCTCTAAAACTAGCTCTTGGGCTTAGACAATCCACGCCTAGCAATGTTGTACAAGCTAAAGTAGGAATACCCTACATAGAGGAGAGAGCAATCTTTTTAGGATGCTCGTATTTTTGTAAAATCCTGGCCAACAATATACATCCCAATACAAAAATCATGAATGAATACAGCCAGACCATAAACACAATAGCAGGGAGGATAAGCACCTTCCATAACAGTTGTCTTAGCCAGATGCATAAGAGAGACCACAGAAATAAGAGACCTCATTTGTAACGAAGAAGGTTTCCCATGCAACAACATAGATTATGAATACCTTATGACAAATATAAATATAGATACAAACTCTGGAGACAATTACAAATATCACCATGTGCAACAAAGAACTGAATCATCTTATACTAGAAAAATACAAAAACCATATCTGCCTATACACGGATGGCTTTAAGTGTGAGGAAGGGAAAGCAGCTGGAGCTGCAGTATGTACACCATACAACAATAGAAACACTACTGTCAGCATCAACAGTAATGCCTCAGTCTTCACAACAGAATGTATAGCGATAACCAAAGCACTAGATGTAGTCATAGAAAATAACAATGGATCATACCTCATATGCTCTGATTTACTCAGTGCCATAACAAGCATTAATCAAAGGTATACAAAAGCCACAACAAACAAATACTCAATAGACATCAAACACAAAATAGGAATTTTTAGAAACAACTGTAACAATAGACACAGTATAGATTTCCTTTGAATCCCAGTACACGCTGGAATACAGGGAAACGAAAAGGCAGACCAAATGGCTAAGGAGGCTACAAGGGAAGAACACCTGGAATCATTAAAAATCCCATTTACGGACTTCAAGCAAAGATACCGGAAGAAAATGTGGGAGAACACCAACAAACAACTAACTCTACAGTTCCAAAGTAAGGGAAGATTGTACCACCAGCTTTATTATGAATTTAGAAAGAGGCTATGGTTCTCCAGATACAATGTAGATAGGAGATTTATTGTAAGATTTGAAAGGATAAAAAGCAACCATCTTAATACAGCAGCATCGCTGGCAAGAATAGGCATCATCGAATCAAAAAAATGTGTATGTCAGCACCCACATCAAGATATGGATCACATCTTGTGGAAGTGCCCAATATATGAAAAACACAGAAACAAAATGATAATGGAGCTAATACAGGCAGGGTGGAAACCCCCATACGAAATCAGCAAATTCTTGAAAGGCCTAAATGGTACAACTCTCAGGAGTATTAAAACTTTCTGTGAGCTCAATAACATCAGAGTTTGAAGCAAAGAAAACTACACCATATAGATGTATTATAGAAATATAAGTAATATATTAAGGATAACATAAGACTTAGGTTAAATTGGAAAATATGTAATAATGTAAAATAGGGATAAATATAGTATAATAAGAATACAAGTAATAGGTTAAAGATAGTATAAGACGTATATAGATATGTAAACTCTAAACTTTTGTAACGTTCTTACTTAGCCTATGGACCAAAAGTCTAAGGTATATTAATAAATAAAAAAAAAATAAATAAATGTATCAGATGGGATTCCAAATCGAGCGCTCGAATTGTAAGCTGATAAAATTGAGTGACTGGAGAAAAACGTGTGAAAATATTACCTACAAGAGGACCTGCCTTCGTCAAAGTGAAATATAGGTACCCTAAAACAACAGGCAGCTGGAAGGAAGATTTAGCACAAAAGTATAACAGACCAACGGCAGAAAAAAAGGAATTTGAAGATTCATCCATCAATGGGACGCTAACCGACGCCATGATGGACGTGGATCATCCTCCGTCGAGAAGTAAAAAGAAGAAGGAAGAAAAACAAGATTTATCATCCGCACATGGGAACAGCAACAAAAGAAGAAAAAATTCGGGCACTACCTGCCAAATCACACTCGAAGAAAACATAAACAGCCTACAGGAAAATGCAAAACATAAATCTCAACCGTTTATATACCTCGACAGCCATAGAGGGCCTGCTTTCGTCGAAATAAAGATCAATGCGTCTGCTAAAAAAAGTACCAGGGCACATAATTTGATTCACATTGCAAAATCACTAAACACAATGAAAGCTGGCGCCACAGAATTAAAGCCCACAGGTTTTGGATGCGCAGAAGTAGTATTCTTAAATAAGGAGAAAGCTAATGCATTTGTATTGGCCCAAAACCTGGACAATTTTGATATACAGGCCTTCATCCCACGCCACAAAATCATGAAGCAGGGCATCATTAAAGGCGTTCCCACAGATATGAGTATAGAGGAACTCATCTCCTCTACAATCTCCCCATGTCGCATTTTAAGAGCATTCAGACTGAATAGAAGGGCCTTAAACAAACAGACCAACGCTTGGGAACTCATACCCAGTGAATCTATTTTAATTACCTTCGAAGGAACTACACTGCCAGACTATATTAAGGTATTTACATTATATAACTGCAAGGTCCATGTTTATATTGACTCAGTAAAAACATGTAAAAACTGCTGGAGATATGGGCATACCACAAAAAAATGCAAAAGTAAAAGCTGCTGTGAAAACTGTGGTCAACTGGAAAATGAAAAGTATAATAATTGCAAGAGCTGCCTGCATTGCCAGGGGAATCATTCCAAGTTTTCCCAAGAATGCGATGAATTTCAACTAAACAAAAAAATCAACGAAATCACAGCATATAAGAGTGTAGGATTTTGGGAAGCCAAAAATCTGATAGTTACAGAAACTGGAGGCTTCACAAAAGCGCCTACTCCACCAGTCCACTGCATAGAAGAAAAAAACTACCCCGCTCTAAATAAGATAACGATGGAAAAAGAATTTCATTTAAAAACTATTGGAGGACAAGCTAACCCGGCACCCAATGGTAGTCCAGGTGCTTGGGCCACTGCAGTAAAATCATCTCAGAAAAACGACAAGACAACTAACAGCAAACAATCCACTACGCCACTCACAACCAAATAAATAACTATTAAAAGCCCACTCTCCAGAGAATCTACTCAATCTACAATAAAACTAGTACCTCCCAGCACACTACCACTTAAGAACAACCTTCTACAGATATCAACTAATTCACCAAGTAAACTGACTACCGCAAACAACTTAAAACAATACAAACCTGCATCCAAAAAACCCAATAAAAAAGATTGAACAAATCAAATTACTTGTTTGGAACTGTAGAAGTATATCTAATAAGATCTCAGAGCTTGAACTGCTCAGTCCAAAGTTCGACATTATAATGTTAAATGAAACATGATTAAAACCTGAAAATAATATCACCCTTTCCAAATTTACAATCATCAGAAAGGACAGAACAAACCTCAAAACAGGAGGTGGCGTATGTATCTTTATCAAGAACTCATTAGCATTTGAGCAACTGAACATTACTTGCGAAGACACCGAATGTGAATCACTGGCAATTAAAATAACTAACCGTCCACAGCCCCTTACTATAGCTCTCTGTTACATACGACCAAGCGACAAATTTCCTGTCAACACCTGGAGCAATTTTATATCTACGCTTACTAGGGAAGGTTCTTTTATTCTTGCTGGGGACTTTAATGCAAAGCACCCTCAATGGAACTGCCAAAATCACAACACAGCTGGAATAAAACTTCTATCACTTTTAGACTACCACAGGCTATTCATCCACAACACAAATGATCACTCTCACATAGATCCTTATCGCCAAACTAGCAGCAATTTAGACCTCATAATCTCCAATGCCGCAATTGCTCACAAAATATCTACAACCGAACTAGATGATACATATGGCTCAGCCCACTTCCTCATACATTGCACCATAGAAATTCAAAAATACTCCTACAAAAGAAAAACTAACAAGATCTCTACAACTCAAACAAACTGGCAAGCTTACAGTGCAGAAATGGAAAACCAATATCTCTACTTCCTGAGCAAGGACTTTGATGAACTAATTCCTACTCAAAAGTACAAAACTTTCACAGACCTCATGAAGAAAGCCACACTTTTACACACATCAAAACCCAAAAATAATACATCTACTCGAAGCAATTCCGCAACCTGGTGGGACAAGAAGTGCAGCACCACTGTATGAAAAAGAAAGGCATCGAGAAAATAGAAAGGCATTGCAATAGAGAAAACGGAAATTTGATCCTTTGGAAATTCTTCCAACAAGAAAACAGATACCCAGTTAACCATCTGTGATAAAATCATCAATAGCAAATCTGCCGTAAAATTCCTTGGCCTGCACATAGACCACAATCTGGACTTCGAGAAGCATTCACAACAAATCCTACTAAACTGCTCCAAAACATTAAACATCTTGAAATTCCTCAGAGGCACCTGGTGGGGCTGCGACCCTCAAACACTTCTAGCATTGTACAGCTAACTCATCAAATCAAAAATAGAATACGATATCATGTGGTACTTCCCCAAGCATCAAAAAACAAGAAAGAAGCTAGAACAGCTGCAAATAGAAACCATTAGGATAGCCCTGGGATACACGAAATCCACTCCCACCAATGTCATCCTAGCAGAAGTCAAAATTCCGTATCTCCAGCACCGGTCGATATACTTAGGGTCTAAATATCTGTTAAAGGTAATTTCAAATCAATCCCACCCTTTCTACATAACCCTCCTAAATTTCTGTGAAGCATACAGAGCTCACCACTACCGCACAAATATCAACAAAGACTTAGCATTAATCAGAAGTATATTAACAATTGAAGAATTCCTTCCATATATAGACCTACTCCCCAGCCTCATGTGCAACCGTTTAGATTACTGCTTCCAGTTTGAGCAGCCTGCAATTCACCTAGACTTTTATAAGTACCCACCTAACATTGCAAACCTAAACTCTATTTTTCAAGACTTAGTCATATTTAAATTCAAGGAATACGTAACAATCTTCACTGATGGCTCAAAATCAAGTAACAGCCCATATGTGGGAGCTGCCTGCGTCTCACCTGAGCTACATTACACAAAAACTGTCAGCCTCCCAAGCTTGGCATCAATATATACAGCGGAATGTACAGGAGTAGAGCTTGCGCAGGAATACATCAGCAGAAACCCTCCTAAATCATACTTAATATGTACAGACTCTCTTAGTTTAATCACCAGCCTGAAGAATAATACTTTCAATGCTCACACTAATATAGACATTACCAAAATCAAGGCCACACTCCAAAAATTAAACAATCCAGAGGCAGGATACAACATTGCTCTCATGTGGATTCCATCACACAAAGGCATTGTTGGAAATGAGATGGCTGACACCCATGTCAAGGTTGCTGCCATCTCTGCCAACTCCATCACTTACTCCATCCCCTGCACAGATCTGCATCAACGTCTGAAGGAAAAAACATACCATCTGTCTGAAGATAACTGGAAGGAACAAAGCAGCCATAAGGGTCTTTATTTCTTCCAAGACTTCTATAGAGAATCCAGCAAGCCATGGTTCTTTAACAAAAACATTCCTCACCAATTCACAGTCTGGATTAATGGAGCTAGAGCTGGTCACTATAACCTTGCTGCCTCATTAGCCAGAGTAGATATTATCCAAGACTACACATGTAGTTGTGGTGAACCTATTCAAGATCTGGACCATATCATACTTTTGGAACAAGGCAGACAAGAATTATTACACCTTCTTAAAAAAGAGAAAGCAAAACCTTCCCTCACAATAGCCCAGTTCCTATCCACACCCAACTTGAAACTCCTAAAACCTATTGACAACTTCCTGAGACACCATTCACTTTTCATATAAACAAACAGATACACAAACCTCAGCGCAAACTAAATTTAATAAGCAAATTTATATTTACCTTAAAATTAGTACTAAACCTAGAACCTAAGCTCATTACCAACCATCTGTTTTGTTTTATTCTGTTAATCTAATGTTAACCTACATAGAATATAAGGCTATGTATAAGTGCATACTGTGTAATCCACAATTGGGTACATAGGCCTATCAGAGGCCTCAGTACCGTTAATAAATAAAAAAAATAAATAAATAAATAAATGTATCAGATCCCGTATTGAATATGTTTCAGTTACTTTCCACACAAGGCCCACTTAATTAACAAAATAGAATCCATACAAACAGCCGCTTTAAAATTATCTCTTGGTCTTCGACAGTCCACACCAAATAATATTGTCCTAGCAGAAGCAGCATTGCCCCATATAGAAAAGATAGCACTCTTTCTAGGGTGCTCATACTTTGGCAAAACCTTGGCAAATAGAAATCATGTCTGTATTACTACCATGGAGGTACATACCGGGTATGAATACAATAGCAGGAAGGGCAAGCACCCTATGTAATAGCGTTCTTGCTAAATGAATAAAGGAAACCTCAGAAATAAGAGACATGGTCTGCAGTGAAGAAGACTTCCCATGCAATAATGTAGAGTATAAGTATTTCATAAGGAACAACAGTATAGGTACGATGATTGGAAAACAGCTACAAACATCAACAAATGCAAACATAGAACTGAACCACCTCATTGCAGAAAAATATAAAAACCACACCTGATTATATACTGATAGAAAATAACAATAGATCCTACCTCATCTGCTCTGATTCACTCAGTGCCTTGGTAGTCACAAACCAAATAGAAACAAAGGCCTCAATGAACAGGTATCTAATAGAGATTAAATACAAAATAGGAATCTTCAATGATACTTGCAACAGCAAATACAGCATAGATTTCCTGTGGATCCCAGCACACACTAGAATGTGTGTACAGATGAAATGGCACAGGAAGCTACCAAAAAAGATTATGGTAATACTGAAAAGGTACCTTATACAGATTTCAGAGAAAAATACCGGGTAAAAATGTGGGAAGACACGAATAAAAAATTAATGCACACATTCCAAACTAAAGGTAAAGAATACTATCACCAATATTATGAACAAAGAACGAAGCCTACAGATGGTACTACGAGTACAACGGAGACAGGAAGCTGATTGTGAGATTTGGGAGAATAAAGAGCAACCATCTAAATACCAAAGCATCATTAACTAGGAAAGGAATTATAGAAACAGCAAAGTGTGAAAATTCACGACCATACCACGATATTAACCACATTTTGTGGGAATGTCCAATATATAACAACCATAGAAACCAAATGATAACATATTTACAATATGCTGGCTGGAAGCCCCCATACAAAATCAGCCAATTTCTGAAAGGGCCTAATTTCACAGCTCCCCAAATTATCAACACCTTCTGTGAGCTAAACAATATCAGAGTTTAACACTCCTGAACAATCATAAGTGCGCTCTTAGCAATTTAAATTTTAAGAAGTGTAAACAGCAGGACAAAGATAATATAAGACATAGATTAAATAAGGAAGACTGAGGTGAATGTAGTTCAACTGTAACATAATTGTAATGTAAATAATAAATTATAATAATATAGGTTGTATGTTAAAATAGGATTAAAACTGAGTAAAATAACTAAACTCTGCGATAGAAACTAAATATGGTTAAAACTTGTATTGATAACTATCAAAAATCTTTGTAATATGCATACCTGCTAAACATTTGTAATCTTGTTATTACAACCCATGGACCAAGAGTCTAAGGTACCTTAATAAAAAAAAAAATATATATATATAAATGTATCACATCGAAGGTCGATCTAAGGATTAAAGAAAAAAGCAAACTGTGAGTTAAACTGAGAAACAATATCGCAGGCGATGTCGAAGAGAAAGGAAAAAATAGCTAGTTTCATTTCCTATCCAGGAGAGAAAAATGGGAGAACCTATAGGTAAGATAACAGCCCACACATAACATTCATATTTACGCCGGAAAAAATGCAACGAAAATAGTGAAAACACATGACGTTAGTAGATGAATTATTATTTGAAGGCCGCGTATTATTCACAGATAGTTTTTACAATAGTGTCCTATTGGCCGAGGAACTTCTGCAGAAAGGAACATTTATTTGTGGAACAATAAAAATAAAAAAAAATTTCTCCCGCTGCAGGCAAAACAGAAACAGCAACGAGGTGAACTCTTGTGTTTTCAGAATCGGAGCGGCGTTAGATTTTTAAAGTGGACGGATAAAAGGCCGGTATGCATGTTAGCCACTTCTGAAAACCACAAATGTGTTATTATTCAGGGTAGAAATAATAAATTAAAGCCGGACATAGTGTTCCTTTATAACGATACTAAGAAAGGGGTAGACCTATCGGACCAGATATTTCTTATTATAGTTGCCTACGCAGAACAATAAAGTGGTATAGAAAAATAATTATCGAATTAGTATGCGGGACTTGTCTCGTCAATGCCTGGTACATATTAGGTGTACAAGTTAATTTTAGTCTTTCATCTTTCGATTATGATAATGGCTATTTACAATGTGAATATCATAACGACATTTTTGGAGTTTTATAGTGTAGACATCTTGTTAGGTCTTGAAAGGCACATACAGTAAGAGGATGAGTCTAGTTTCTAACATTACAATAACCTAATGTATTTCGTTGTTTCTTTAGAAAACTTTTGCCGTTTTACAACCCATAGTTCGCTAGTCGTAGCAGAAATAGGACCAAAGGAGTAATTATATTCCAGTCCGTTTTTTCCTTGATTTATGGTCAGTCACATCTGGTGTCAGAACCCTTAACCTTAGCCGTAGAGTCTTTGTTTGCAGTTTTCATTCATGTCAAGGTACTCCTTAGGTTTGTTACTCGCTATGGTCTTTTGGGAAAAACTTCTTCTACTTCAGCGTCACAGATCTTACCACTTCCGCTCGAACATAGCTAGCCAATAAGAAATTGGTAGATCGTTTTCCTTCACCTATAGCCAAATATTGTACGCCCACTCCGAGTTTTTGTAAAATGTGACGTGTCTTCGAAGAGACACTCTCGTCACAACTTTGAAACAGCTTACATCTAAAATAAAGCCTAGTTCATCCGAAGTCACATTCAATCATTAGAAGCAGTCCACTCTATCAATTTAGTTCTACGCGTTGTTTAATCGTCGCTAATATTGCCGACACTGCATCGCACATACATTTATGGTCCTTCGAGCCGGATAATTGGTCTGGATTAGAATTCGCCAGTGCAGTTAGTTGTGCTGTCGTGACTTCGGAATATTCGATTTAGTAGCGGTTCGCGTTGTGAATACCGAACTTATCATTCTCGTTGTGGTGCCAATTGGTGGTCTCTCATACGCTACGTTTCATCGAGCTCCATTTCGAGAGACTTTAGGACGAGAGTCATTGGTAGGGGCTGACTTGGGAGTTGGTCCAGGGTCCAACCATACAGCATCCAAGGAGCCTACGACGCTCCAAGTCAACAATAGCAGCGAAGCGAGATAGAAGACATCCATCACTTGGACTCACGTTGCAACAGTGATCGACAGTCAGAGCAGGGAAGCTGAGGATATCAGCATTCTTCCAGAAGGAGTAGATCAGCAGTATCCAAATTCAGCATTATCGTCAATTTCGTGTCGGTAAGTGCTAACGATTCACCTTCCTTTTACCCATTTCACACATAGTTGCTTCGATCTCAATCGACATGACTTCTTCGTCGCAATCGAGCGATCTTCGAATGTTAAAACGGCAGCGAGCTAGTGCTAAAGCTCAATTAACGCGCATCGAGGAAAATGCCGACACTTTGATTGCAGCATTAGAGATAAGACAGGGCAAAATAGAACAAGCTTACAATACGTTCTCAGAAATACAAATAGCGATAGAGGTTAGAGACGAGGGTAGTGACCATTCAATGGAATGGGAATCGTTTAAAGAACAGTATTATAGTACCACGGAAAGAATTAGTAACCGTTTAAAGGTCTTGCGCGGTATTGGTAGTAGCGTATCAAGCAACAGATTAGTCGATTCACCTAGTACAGTAAAGCCAACTAGTTCACTTTTAAGCAAGATCGAAATTAAACCATTCGACGGCAGCCCTAATGATTGGCACAGTTTCCACGATACCTTTAAATCTCTGGTGCATGAAAACGAGGAATTAATCGGGGTTTAAAAATTTCACTTGTTAAAGAATGCATTGCGCGGACAAGCGTCCGCAATAATCGAATCTTTGAACGCGACGGAGGGCAATTGTTTTGTGGCTTGGAATTTGCTACATAAACGTAGTAACAAGCCGCGTAGGATTATAAATGCTCACCTGAAGCTTTTGTTTGATTTGCCAGAGATTACGCGCGATACCCCGGCGAATCTTAGACAACTATCGGAGCAGGCTCAGATACACATTAATGCACTGCAAGCGGTGAATCAGCCCATTGAGCATTGAGACACAATTTTAATTCATATATTAGCAAGCAAGTTAGATAGAAATACCCGTCGCTCATGGGAGCGCACGTTAGAAGACGAAGAAATTCCCAGATTTAGACAATTTTTAGATTTCATTAACAAGCATGCTCGGGGTGACGATTTAGGAATGGAAAATTTAAATTCCGTAAAAAATCATAATGTACCAGATAAGTTACGCACGAAACCTCAATCGCGCAATCAATCGTATTTAGTAACAGATGAGCACAAACAATTATGTGTCATCTGTAATTGAGATCACTACATTTGCACATGCCAGAAGTTTTTACAATTAGCTATTAGGGATCGTTACAATCTGATTAGGAAATCAAAACTCTGTTTGAATTGTCTGCGTCCCAATCACACCGTCATTAATTGTCGTTTCACTAATTGCCGTAAATGTGATAAGAAGCATCACACATTATTGCATTTTCCGACCGAGACCCAGGACGCAACGAACAATAGTCTAGTTGTATCCACATCTTCAACATCCGCTGATTCAATTAAAACCGTTTTAACTGTTTCCGGCGATTCAGAAACTTTGCTCGATACTGCTCAAATTGTGATATTAGACAAGTTCAATAAGGAGCACACATGTCGTGTACTTCTAGACAGTGGTTCACAAATACATTTCATTACAGATAGACTCGCGGAACTGTTACAGCTAAAAAGGCATAAATTGGACCTTTCATTTTCCAGGTTAGGGCAACTTAACGTTAATGCCAAGTACACAGTTAAGACTAGTATAGCTTCCAAGACAAGTTCGCTTAAAACATAAGTAATTTTTATAGCGTTACCCTCAATTACAGGTAGACTACCGCTCCGACACATTAGCATTAGGGACTTAGATTTACCGAGACATATAGAATTAGCAGACCCAGAATTTCATATTCCGGCAGCAATTGATGCGCTTATTGGGAATGCATTATTTTATGAATTATTAGAGAGTGGTCAGATTAAGCTCAAAAATTCGTCGGTAATATTACAAAATACTCTATTGCGATGGATAGTTATTGGGGAAATACATAGTAATAGGCAAACTAATTCACAGCGTACAAAAAGAGTTTGTCATTTAGCAACATCACTTGATAACCAAATTAGTCGGTTTTGGGCCTTGGAAGAAATTCCAGAAGCGAAGTTTTTGTCCGCGGAGGAAAGGGATTGTGAGAATCATTTTGCAGAAACTACACTTCGGGATAAGCAAGGACGATATATAGTTAGACTACCGTTCAATGATAAGCGCAATCTTCTCGGTAATTTGAAGGCAATGGCCTTAAAAAGATTTTACAATCTAGAGCGCAAGCTGCAGAATAATTTAGATTTGAAAAAACAATATACCGATTTCTTGACAGAGTATTTAGAATTAGGACATATGTCCGAAGCCGAGGTTGATAACGACTTAGGATATTATTTACCACACCATGCGGTCGTCAAGGAGTCAAGCCCGACCACGAAGGTTAGAGTAGTTTTCGATGCTTCGGCAAAGACGACTTCCGGGTTTTCATTAAATGAGACGTTATTAATCGGGACTACAATACAAGATTTATTGTTTTCAATACTGATTCGATTTAGACAGCACGCGCTCGTTATAACAGCAGACGTAGAGAAGATGTTTAGGCAAATTTTAGTGCATTCTGATGATAGAGAATTTCAAAAAATACTGTGGCGAAGTTCTATGAATGACGCTGTTAAAACATTCAAACTCAACACGGTTACATATGGCACTGCATCCGCACCGTTTTCCTTTCTGCGGACATTGCAACAGCTACCATTAGATGAAGCAGAACAATCCCCCATAGGATCTGAAACATTCTTGAAGGAGTTTTATATCGACGATTTGTTAATCGGAACAAAAGCCAAATCCAACATACAATATTAAAACTATTAAAACGATAATCGGCGAATCCCAATATCACGAACTTTTAATGAAATTTCCCGATTTAACCTGACCACCAGTGTTTCGGCGAGAACTAGTAAAACACGACGTGCAGCATCAGATTAAAATAACGCCAGGACCACCCGTTTTCAACAAACCCCACCGATCTGCTCCTGGTCATCTGAGGGCAGTAAAGGCGGAGTTCGACCTTATGCTGCAGCAGGGCGTCATTAGACCATCGAAGAGTCCATGAGCATCTCCGTTATACAAAAAAGGATGGAAGCCTGCGCCCGTGTGGCGATTACCTTAGATAAAGGTAACGATATGCTATCTGCTTCATACTCACGTTCTGCTGATGGGAAATCATGGATTCATGCAAAACGGAGTATGAGGCGTAGATATAACGTGGTATCTCCGTCATACTCATGTTCTGCTGATGGGAAGCATGGATTCAGGCAAGACGCAGTATAAGGCGTAGATATTACGTGCTATCTCCTTCATACTCATGTTCTGCTGATGGGAAAGCATGGATTCAGGCAAAACGAAGTATAAGGCGCAGATATTACATGCTATCTGCTTCATACCCCCGTTCTGCTGATGGGAAATCATGGATTCAGGCAAAACGCAGTATAAGGCGTAGATATAACGTGCTATTTCCTTCATACTCATGTCCTGTGATGGGAAAGCATGGATTCAGGCAAAACGCAGTATAAGGCGTAGATATAACGTGCTATCTCCTTCATACTCATGTTCTGCTGATGGGAAAGCATGGATTCAGGCAAAACGCAGTATAAGGCGTAGATATAAGGTGCTCTCTCCTTCATACTCATATTCTGCTGCTGGTAAAGCATGGATTCAGGCAAAACGCAGTATAAGGCGTAGATATAACGTGCTATCTCCGTCCTATTCAGGTTCTGCTGATGGGAAAGCATGGATTCAGGCAAAACGCAGTATAAGGCGTAGATATAACTGGCATTCTCCTTCATACTCACGTTCTTCTGATGGGAAATCATGGATTCAGGAAAAACGCAGTATAAGGCGTAGATATAACGTGCAATCTCCATCATACTCACGTTCTGCTGATGGGAAATCATGGATTCTGGCAAAACGCAGTATAAGGCGTAGATATAACGTGCTATCTCCTTCATACTCATGTTCTGCTGATGGGAAAGCATGGATTCAGGCAAAACGCAGTACATGGCGTAGATATAACGTGCTATCTCCTTCATACTCATGTTCTGCTGATGGGAAAGCATGGATTCAGGCAAAACGCAGTATAAGGCGTAGATATAAGGTGCTCTCAGGTAGATAGGCGTAGATAAAGGGCTCCAAAAAAGGTAACGCGCCGATAACTCTGGATGGAGAAGCGCAGCGTGCTTTTTCGGCCGCGAAATCTGCCCTTGCCAACGCTACAATGCTCGCCCACCCGATACCTGGGGCACCACTTAGTATTATTGTACGAGGGTGAGTCAACTATTATCCGCAATGTGGTTGTATTTTTCTTTATGTTGATAGTACTGTTGTGAAACTTAGATGACGCATGCGTTGTTTAATTGTTGTTATGGCTGCACAAGTTACATCGTGCTAGGTTAGTTCAATTGTCACTGTCGTGTCGTTAACCATGGCTGCTCCGCTCTCTGTTTGCACCAAAGAAGAGCAACGTTCAGTGATCCGTTTTTTGTGGTCGGAAGGTGTTAGAGGGACCGAAATTCATCGAAGACTTTCGGTACAGTACGGGAACAGTGTGTTGCCTCAACGAAGTGTTTATGAATGGATTGAAAAATTTAAAAATGGTCGTACGAGTGTTACGCATGACGAAGGAGCCGGGCCACCATTTACCGCCACAAATGAGGAAAACATTGAACGTGCACGTGACATGATTCTGTTAGACAGACGAGTAACTATTGATAAAATGGCACATTGTCTGCAAATTAGTCATGGTTCTGCCTACGAAATTATCCACAACAGACTTGGGTTTCATAAAGTCTGTGCAAGATGGGTCCCAAAACAACTCACACAGTTGCATAAACAACAGCGTTTGGACATCTGTCAAAAACATTTGGATCGCTATGGTAATGAACTTGACATCTTCTTAAACAGAATTGTCACTGGTGACGAAACATGGATCCATCATTACGAGCCGGAGAGTAAACGGCAGAGTATGGAATGGAAACATCCAAATTCGCCTTGCAAGAAAAAGTTCAAAAGCCAACCATCCGCAGGAAAACTGATGCTTACAGTTTTTTGGGACTCACAAGGCGTAGTACTGGAACATTATCAGGAAAGGGGCACAACAATAAACAGTGCGCGTTATAGTGAGATGCTTACTGACAAGTTGAAGCCTGCAATTCGAAGCAAACGCCGAGGACTGCTGTCAAAAGGTGTTGTGTTGTTGCACGACAATGCCCGTCCACATGCTGCTGCCCATACTGTTGAAACGCTTCAGAAACTCAACTTTGAAGTACTGGCTCATCCTCCGTATAGTCCTGACCTTGCCCCATCGGACTTCCACCTGTTTGGTCCACTCAAAGAAGCACTAAGGGGCCGTAGATTTACCTCGGATGAAACAGTGAAAGAAGCGGTGCATTCTTGGCTCGCAGCTCAACCAAAAACCTTCTTTTATGAGAGTTTCAGAAAGCTTGTGCAACGATGGACCAAGTGCATTGAAAAGCAAGGGGACTATGTTGAAAAATAATGTAAATGTACGTTTCCGATTTGTATTACAATTAAATTTTTTACCACATTGCGGATAATAGTTGAATTACCCTCGTAGATGCCTCCGATTACGCGATGGGAGCGGCGCTGCAACAATAAATAGATAACTCGTAGCAACCAATAGGTTTTCTCACAAAGACTCTTTCCTCTATGCAATGCAAATACAGCGCGTATCATCGCGAATTGCTCGAATTGCAGCGAAAGCTGTCCAGGGACTTCTTGCCTTTTCGTGAGTCGAAACCCCGATGGAACTGATGTTCTACCTATATCTGGGTACATACCTCTTGGTACTTACTCAATGCGGAGAATTTCGGTGAAGTTGGTGGGCCCTGGATGGTAAAATCCACTTACCCCGCCTCCTTGTGGTGCTGTTGGGCCTCCTGTTCGAAGAGCTTTGCTCTTCGAACAGGAGGGCGGAAGGGGAAGTGGTTCTTGGACTGGTAGAATGATGACGACCATGGCAAAACCTTTAGAGAAAAAATATGGATAGCACATCAAAAAGTAATAAAGTCTACGGTGCAGGGGAGGTCGGATGCCCCAGTACCGGTGCGGATAGGGGTGGTAAAGCGGGCCCCGCCGCATCGTTAACGAGCGACCGCGGGATGCAAGCAGTGGGAGGCCAGGCTGCTGTATCTATAAGTGTTACTGGTTCTTGCAAAAGTGGCGGTCCTTGCAAAAGTGACCCAAGCGCCGTCAGTACTGCTAAGAAGGCTATGAAGAGCGGGTTAGGGGATAAGGCGGTCGAACCATCACCTTTTCGACCCCTCCGTACGCTAAGTCGTAGCCCTATAGGGCGAGCATTGCTCAAGACATTAGAGAACCTTGAGAGTAACAGTGAGATTGATCTCACTGGGGAAGAAGATAATGTGTGTTCGGATGACACCCCAACCGGCCCAAGGTCAAATGTGAGTGAAAGCAATGATGTAAAGGAAGAGGAGAAGACGGAGTGCTTTAGAACAGAAAACGGGAGTGTCATATTAGAGGCTCTGGCACAAGTGGTTGAGATGGTTGGCTCACAAGCGGACGTAGTGGCCAATTATTTAAACAGAATAAAGGGAGTAAATCCGTCAGTTAAAGAGGTGGGGCTTAAGCTTAGGACGGATATGGATAAGGCCCTTAAACTAGCCAGGGCTGCTTCCACGCTCTATAACGAAGAGAAGGTCGAGCAGAACGCAGCTATTAACAGAGCGGGCTTATTCCGATTTTCTAGTTCCTTTACGGATGGTACAGTACAGAACCATATGCGGGATGAGGAAGCGGTATCCTATGCAAGGGTTGCTAGGATAAAGCGAAAGGAGGCTACTCCGCCTGAGTGCCTGCAAAAGAAGAGAATAAAGACGGAGGCCCCTGAAGACAAGATAAATGTGAAGAGGAAACCGAAAATACTAAGTGTAGAAAGGTTGAAACAGGGGAACGAGGATTACAGTAATACAACTGATTCCGAATAGGAAACTGTGACTCTTCGAAGAAGGAGGCTCTACAGACCTGCTGTGCAGGGAGAGGTGGAGGAGGGTGACACCTTGAATGAAGTTCGGATGCCGAAGGGAGGAAATATTCCTACTACGGTGGAAGAGCGAACGAGGAAGAAACCACGAGGTGCGCCTGCTCGAGGGGAAGCGGTCGCCATACAGGTACTGCCGAAGCAGACATTTGCGGAGGTGGCTAGAAAGCTAAAGGCTAAAATGGGAACTGAAGTCACTGGCGTCAAGCGCATACGTCAGACCAGAGGAGGAGATGTCCTGTTCGAATTTGGCGCCAGTGACAGTAGTGCGGATTTCCATGCGAGGGTTTCGCAGGTACTTGGAACGGAAAATGTTTTTAGACGGCTGGTACCGAAAGTTATAGTAGAGATCAGAGATATCGAACCCACGGCGGATGTGGAGGAAGTTTTAAATGCGGTGTCGAGGCACACTGAAGTACCGGTTGTGCAAATGAGGTGTAAGTCCCTAAGAGACGCTTTCATGGGTACTCAGACCGCAATACTTGAGGGACCGGCAGGACCCTTCGGAAAGATCGGCAATAGAGTAAAAATAAGGTGGGTGAGCTGCCGAGTGAAGGAAGTGCCGGATGTAATGCGGTGCTACAAGTGCCACAATATTGGGCACATCGCGGCAAGGTGCGCTGGCGCTGAGGGTGATGCGGTAATATGCCGCAAATGCGGGAAAACCGGTCACGCAATGCGGGAGTGTAAAATTGAGAAACGTGCCTGTAGGGTGTGCATTGGTAAGGGAATAACTGGGGACAAGGCGGCCCACATTGCAGGGTCGACCAGATGTGAGGCATATAAGGAAGCGATAAGTAAGTTGAGGAAAAGGAAATAAAATTCAAGCTGGTACAAATTAACTTAAATCGTAGTAGGCTGGCTCAAGACCTGGCTTCCCAAGCAGCGTGCGAACGGGAAATTGACGCCCTAGCCGTTAGTGAGCCAAACTGTACCGAGAAGGGCTGGTTCGGGGATGTAGGGGGTTTTGCAGCTTTGTGGATCACTCCCTCAGGCAGGAAGAAGATTAGGGTGCACAAGGATGTAAAGAAGGGCAGAGGCTTCGTTGCCGTGCACTTTAGTAAGATAACAATAGTGAGCTGCTACTTACCGCCATCTTGGTCAGCAGAAGACGAGGTTTGGAAAACTCGGTTGCCGACGCGTTATCTCGTATCGAAACCATTTCAAAGGCGGTTGACCATGCAACCCTCGAAGCCGCGCAGAAGGACGACGAGGAGTTACATAGAATTCTCGTCCCGGTACCAACGCTTTAAAATTAAGGAACATACGATTTCCAGAATCCAATAAAGACATTTATTGCGACGTAATAGAAAATTCGATGCAACCATACGTCCCAAAAATTTTACGTCGACGAATTTTCGACTCCCTCGACAGTATATCGCACCTAGGTATCAGGACTACGCAAAAGCTCGTAACCGAGCGTTTTATTTGGCCCTCAATCAATCAGGACACTAGGATCTGAGCGCGTCAATGTGTTCCATGCCAACGGCCAAAAATTACTAGACATATCACTACGCCAGTCGGAAATTTCGAAAACCTAACCGGTCGTTTCGAGCACGTGCATATTGATATTATAACAATGCAATATTCTCAAGGATACCGATATTGTCTTACGTGCATCGACCGCTTTTCACGCTGGCCCGAAGCAGTCCGCATGCCCGACATGTAGGCTTCTACGGTAGCATCAACCCTGCTTTCTACCTGGATCGCTCGTTTGGGCGTACTGTTGAGGATAACAACTGACCAAGAACGTCAATTCGAGTTCCAGCTATTTAAGATAATTTCACTCTGCGCAAGAAACGAAGGTATATATGTAATACGCCAGACTCAGAAGTAGAAAACAATGAGAGAGACAATAACGACTATTGCAATTCGTGGACGTTAGACACATTCATCCCTAAGTTGCATCCATTCAGCCCATAAAATACGGGAATTATATCAAACATTAACAGATCAGCGAAGATAATTGATTACTTTGAACTCATTGCTTCGAACGAGTTCGTCCAATACATTGTAAATGAAACGAATGACTATTGGTCGAAATAAAATAAGAATAATATGAAACATGGTGTAGCAACAACACTATCTGAGCTATACCGCTTTTTTGCTGTGTCGTTTCTAATGACACGCAATAAGAAGTTATCCTTAGCGGAATACTGGAGTGTAGACAAACTCCTGCGTAGTAATATTTTTGGAGTGATTATAGCTAGAGACCGCTATTTTAAATTATTATCAATGCTACTGTTACGTCCTGCGACGTTTGAATTAGTTATATTTGTTATAATTTAATCAAGTTACAATCTAGTTATACCTCCGGGACGAACCGTCTCGTCAAATTTCGCATTACGCAGTTGCTTTTAGGCATCGGCCAGAGCATTTGGATTATAAAATCAAACCTTACTATTTCTTACTTCGTATTATATTTTTGTACACTAAGTTAAGTTTTACTAAAATATATCTTTTTGTTACTTTTATTAATTCAAGTCTCAATCATTACGTCAAACCTCAATTCCAATATCCAAAGGCATTTTTGAGAGGAACATTTAGTGAGCTGCAACGAAGCTCGCATCCAACGATCAGACACTAAGGCAACTCAGTTTGGACCTGCGTACTAGCAATAAAGCTGCTGGTTGCAACCACTCTGTTTAAGCGTGACAGCGAACTCGGGAGGCTGAGCACACCAGCAATAAGGCTGCTGGTTGTGGATCCTTCTATCTACAGCCGTCGCGTACCAGCAATAAAGTTGCTGGTTGTGGCGCACGTAGCCAAAAGCGTTTGACAGGACAGCTAGTTTGATCAAAGCTGAGTCTTCCGACTCAATGCTCAAGAATAGACGTCGCGCCGGTCGTCGTGTACAGTTACACCGCATCCTCCGCGATTACTTTACGCGAGCGGGGACAACCGCGTGCAACACACACCAGCCTGAGGAACAACCAACTCCGGCGTTCCAGCCTCAGGACCAGCCAGCACTTCCAGCCGCAGCTGCATTTTCGATCTTCGAGGCAGAAATCTCTTGGAGACTGACGGTGCTGGAACTTCCACCGTACATCCCCGACGTGGAGAATATCTGCATTGAAGACCCCCGTTTTGAACTGTATCTGGAAGTGAGACGAGAGAGACTTCACACATATTATTAAGGTAGATTAAGTCAGGTCAACGATCCTAGTGTAAGACCGCGACGCGGATTGAACCGGATTCCCTGGAGCAGACGCGGGCGTAAAATGCGCGTTCCCAAAAGCTTCATCATTAACCGTCACGACGCGGGTCGGAGGGAAGGTGGCCACCGCACCGAGTGACCGTCCGGGACGTGGCGCTACATTTCAGCCAAGACATCAGATTTACGAATGACAAATTATATAAAATAAGGAACGTAGTTAATATGTTCCGAAAAAGTTTCGGGCAATCATTCTACCCATACCAAAACTTATGCATCGATGAAAATTTACTTCTCTATAAAGGACGGCTTTCATTTAAACAGTACATTCCTTCAAAACGAAGTAGATTTGGAATAAAATCTTTTATTGTTTGTCATTGACGAACTGGCTTTGTATAAGACCTTATTGTTTATGCCGGGTCATCTACAATGATCAACAGCGAAAATAAGGAAATTGGGAAATCGGGAGCGGTAGTACAAGCATTAATGGCGCCCTATCAAGCAAAAGGACATACAGTTTTCCTAGATAACTGGTATTCGAGCCCATCTTTGTTTAATTTATTGTATAACAATTACACAAATGCGTGCGGGACCGTATCGAAAAGGCGACGAGGAATGCCAAAGATTACTGACGCACTGAGAAGAGGAGAAACATCTTCCCGTTCAATTAAAAATTTATTAGTTGTAAAATGGATGGACAAAAAAGAAGTATATATGCTATCCACTGTGCATACTTCAGAATTTGCAACGGTTGCTAGGCGTGGAGGAAAGGAAATTATTCAAAAACCCGTATGCGTCATAGATTATAATAATTGTATGGATTCTGTCGACAAAGCAGACATGGTGATTAGCACTATAAATTCTACACGGAAATCTCTAAAATGGTACCGAAAATATTTTTTCCATTTGCTGGACATATGCGTGTGGAATACATACTGTCTATAGAAGCATAACGCGCGAAAACCGCTATCTATAATCAAATTTCACTTGTAATTAATCCGACAAATACTACAAAAATATCATATGAACCAATTATGATCAAAGAGGGAATAACAATCCATTACGGCTAATAGAACGGTATTTTCCTTCATTATATGAACCACAAAGAAAAAACCGAAATAGAAGGTGCGTCGTCTGCAGGGCAAACGAGAAAAGACGCGAGTCTCGATACGAATGTAAGCATTGTAATGTTGGTCTCTGCGTGGAGCCTTGCTTCAGAATTTATCATACTGAATTATATTACTAAGAATTATTGTATAATATGATATCTAATTACCCTAAGTGAATTTTTATTTATAATAATAATAAAATTTGTTAATATGTAAATGTACTCATTTTTATGTTTTTCTATATAATATGACGAAACAGTTGTTGCATAACTCTTAAAAAAGTATACATATAAGACAATTCCAAAGTGCCATTGAAAGACGTAAGTGCGAACACCGAAGACTACGATGCTCAACGTCCACACTGCGTGGCGCGGTGCTCCATTCAGTGGCGCTACTCCCGTAGAACGCACTGCCGTAGCGAAAGGGTTAAAGAACTTTGCAGACTAATTGGCATGAAACACATTCGCACCACCGTATACCACCCGCAAGCAAACGGTATGGTTGAAAGACTACACCGACAACTTAAAGCAGCTATCAAGTGCCATGACGCGAACAATTGGGTAGAAGGGTTACCCATTGTTCTTTTAGGAATACGTACGCTCATTAAGGCTGACTTAAACGCGATTGCAGCAGAACTAGTTTATGACACAACCATTCGTCTACCTGCCGAGTTCTTTCTACCAGGTCCCTGCGATCCCAATTCGGATTTCGTCACAAAATTAAAACGGCATTTTAATAAAATCAAGCCACAGCCAGAAAAACGGCATGGTTCAAGCAAATCGTTCATTTTCAATGACTTATTATCACCTCCATATGTGTTCGTACGTCACGATATAGTTAAAAGCTCTACACAACCACCATATGACGGACCGTATAAAGTTATCCGGAGAGATGATAAGACCTTTGCAATCGAAATAAATAATATGCATGTTAGAATTAGTGTAGACCGCCTTAAACCTGCTTTCATCGTACCGGAGAACATACAAGAACCAAACGATGAAAGCGGGGTCATCATTCATAGAAAACTCACAAATAACGACCACGTACCTAGTAACAGTAATTGTTAACACGACCTCCAGAACCGTCATTTAACACGTTCCGAAAGGAGAGTTTGCTTTCCAAACCGCTATCAAGCTGGACTAAATTAGGATAGGATTAAATATTTATAATAGTCAACTAAAGCATAGCTAATAAGTTTTATAGTATAAGTTAATTTTATAGTATTAGGTTTATAAACCAAGCTTTATTTTTTAGTCAAAGACTACCGGAGCGAAACTCTTAAAACTCTCGTCGTGCCAGGGGGTACCGGTGGTCGTGTAACTGCTACTTAGTACTCAGAAGGCACTATATTATACAGAGGTAACAGGCATCAACGTGTGACGGGTCTGCAACTGCATTACCTAGACAGACCCGTGGGTTTAGATTCCGATGGCATGAGATATGAACGTGGTACGACTGAGAAGGCTGGCGGAGATGGTGGATTAGGGGTGGGAAAAGGGAAAGAAGGCCTATGAGTGCCCGCTGGTGCCCTCGCTCTCGAGATCCTGGAGTTGGAAAGGAAGTTGGAGGAGTTGAGGTCATGTAGAAGAGCAGATGCTCGCATAGCCCACAACTTCGAGGTCGCAAGAGAGAGAGAGAGTGAGAGAAGCAGACTATCCGCAAACTCGGGGAGGAGTTAATGAGGGGATCGGCCTCAACCAGAGGGGTAAGGATCGAGAGACTGGCATCCTGCCCGGAGGTGTTGGAAAAGCACGGGAGAATTTCTCCTGCAGGTGTATCTGCCGGGAGGACGCACTAAATGATCTCGATGGGAGTGAGTGGCTGGGCAAAGGCCAGCTTCTAAGAGGTCATAGCAACAGCCAGAGCCTAATCGCTACGGCTAGATGTGGATCCGTCGAGGTCAGTAATAGATTTTCGATTAGTGAAGAGTACCGAAAATGCGGACTATATAAAAGAGAGGCGGACACGTTGAAATACCTCGATCTTACTGGATTTTAAAGAGATGATTCTCAAATTCCACAATTCATACCGATTCACTGCACAATTCACCGAGAGCATCTCGTTACAAAATATTAAAAATATCCTGATGTTATGAAAACAATGTTACACACTGTAAATTACATTCGCACCAATGCAAAAAATCATCGACAATTCAAAAATTTCCTTGAAGAATTAAAGGATGAGGAACTTCCAAATGGCATTAATTTCTTTTGCATTGTTAGATGGTTATCTAGTTACAACGTATTAAACCAATTTGTAGATTTGTTTGATCCAATAACTGCATTTCTAAAAGAAAAGGAAATAACCTATTTATAATTAGACGATAATAAGTGGATACAAGACTTAATGTTTTTGACTGATGTCATAGAACATTTGCAAACGCTGAATTTACAATTGCAGGGGAAAGATAAAATAATATCTGACCTCTCACAATGTATATTTAATTTTCAAACTAAATTACAACTTTTTCAGAAGGACATTAAAAATAAAACATTTTGTCATTTTCCTCGCATTAAAAAAATTTGTTCCTATATTAAACAAGAAAAACTCAACGAGTATATAAAAAAGCTAGAAGGAATATAGACGGAATTCCAAAATGGATTTCAAGACTTGAAATCTTTTAAATCGTGTCTTGATTTCTTTCTGAATCATCTGAAATTAATATAATTCAAGGTGAGTTTTCCATTTCCAATATAATTATGATCTAAAAAGCATCTGGAGAATTAGAATTAATGGAGATGCAAGAAGATCAAGCTCTACAATTAACCCTTTCACTACGGCAGTGTCTTCCGTAGGAGCGTCACCGCTGTACGGGCCCGCGTGCCGCCGAAGTAGCGCCACTGAACGGACCACTACGCCGGAAAGTATGCATGTTGTACTTAGGTAAACTGGTGTTCGGACGCATATCTTTCTGTGCAGACTTGCCATTCTCCGGATCGTACGATACTTTAAGTGTTACACAACAACATATTTTAAGATTTTCCAATTATTATATCAATAAAAATATATTTAAGAATTACACTTTACAATATCAAATTAAAATTTTCAATAATTTAATTCAGTGTGATAAATCTCAAATGATCTGAGATATCTCGCTGCTATCCTTAGCTTGCGTCACTATCGAATGTTTGAAGATATCTCGCTGATATCTCCAGCTTATAATACCACCATTGTCTCTATTATTATTAACTAAGGACCGAACAAAATTACATGCTAATATTTCACATGTTTTAAACAAATACGAATCAACCAGAGAATGAGACAAATGCCATCGATGTGCATTATGCCTAAAGATAAAAACATCGCAGCGCTCATGGTCAAGTGGTATCGAACTGACGTCGCCTATAGGCGACACTCGTACACACAGGTCGTCGCGCGGATGTCGCCTATAGGCAACGCTCGTACACACAGGACGTCGCGCGGATGTCACCTATAGGCGACACTCGTAGCGAAAGGGTTAACACGTTAAGCGCCACGCCGGTCCCTAGGGACCGGCGCTAGACTTTCCGTTCAGGCCACGTCGGTCCCTACGGACCGGCGACAGATTTTTCGTTCGTCTATCGCAGCGCGTGTGTCGGTCCTTGCGTACTTGTAAGACTGAACATTTAAATTATGCGATATCGATTTTTGTTTGCTCAATGCTTCAAGGAAAAGAATATAATACTTAAAAATATTAATGTAATTTATTAAAACAAGATATCTGTTTATACTCTGGCTCGCCTATCGGCAAGTGGCCCGAAGGGGCCCGCCTGACGGCTAACTGTGACTTGAACGGAACGGCACAGAAATTCGGCGTGGCGCTTAACGTGTTAAAATATAAGTCGACGCGCGATTACTGAATTTTGGAAATTTGTATCAGAATCGAACTATCCTGAATTAAAGAAGGCTACTTGTCGAATTATTTCAATATTCGGAACAACGTACTTATGTGAATCATTTTATTCCACTTTAAAATTCGTGAAACTCAAACACCGATCAGTATTAACTAACCAGCATCTGAAAGAATTACTGAGAAGTGCTATCACCAATTATTAACCAAATTTTAAAGAATTATCAAGAGAAGTAAAAGAAATGTGTTTAATTTGTAATATTTGCTTTTATTTATACGTTTTCAATAAATACAATTTCTGTAAACAAATTTTTTTAAATAACTTTTTTGCATACCTTTTAAATACGTATTTAATTGAGAATCGCGAAAAATTTCAAATTTTAAAAAATGACTCGGACTATCAAGCTTGGCCACCCCTGATATATACAATTAATATAAAATTATATGAATTCTTAGACATCTGTAATAATTATAATAATTTAATAGAATTTTTAATTAAACGAAAGGTGATTTACAGCAGGATAGATTGCGTAAAGTGTAAGAAGGAAATGATATTTATTCGACAAACATTAATATTTAGATGCCGAAATACACTTTATGTCCAGAATCGTAATAAAAAACGCACAAGAATGTAATGCATGTCAAAAGTAAGTGCCTTGCGAAATACTTGGTTTGAAAACGAACATACATCACTTCAAAAATTGTGTACATTATGAGTTGAAAAGCATTCATCTGAAACAGGAGGTGGAAACACTGTTGTGGAAATTGATGAAATTAAAATTAGCAAACGAAAATATAATAAGGGCTGACTTGTCACTTGGTAATGGGTATTTCGAGGTTTTGAATGTAACAGCAAGTAACTTTTTATTGGACTAGTTACAGATTGTTCTTCTGAAATACTACTTTCTTTGATAAAAAGAAAGAATCAAGCTAGTCGCCACTATAATTTCAGATTGTTGGACAGTATATGGTATAAACATCTGATAATTAGTCACAAAATAAATTTTCTGCATCCAGATAACGTAGCTCATACTCAAAACAGAACGTGCATGGTGAGAAACACGTGTCAACATTCCTCGCTATGGAATCCGCACACAACATTATATTGAATATTTAACAGAGATCTTACTCCGATAATCGGATAATATCGCGTTTTGATGTAACGGCGGAACTCTTTCCAATTATCAACCCAATTGAAACTTAATGCAAAGTAATTTATTAAACACAAATTAAAGTTCAATCTAATGAAGTAGGAGTATTGATTTACTTCTCCTTCCTATAGTTAAGTATGAATTTGAGGAAGATCTGAAAAAAGTGTGAATCTGTAATGTGAATATTTGCAAAAGATTAATAAATTTACCTCAACGTAACCTAATCCATAGATTCGCCCCAAGAGTATATCTTGTAAAATCTTGTAGGTATAGTCCTACTCAAGACGAAAGGGAGAAATAACTCGAATCGTATTCAGGTTTATGCTCTCACTTTATTCGCGTGTGCTTTCACACCGGAAGCACTAGGGACTTTTTCTTAACTAACTCCAGTGTACATCTGATGTGGTTGGCGGTGCTGTCGTCATTCCGTATCCCCGAGAATGGAGAACGCGGTGAAAAATTCGGCAATAGCGATCCATACCCCAAAATTTTGGCCGGAAAAGCGGGCCTTACCGCTCGCGCAAATGGATGCGCAGTAGACCCTTCAAGGTATCACACAGGAGGATACAAAGTACGCCCACACGATGACGCAGTTGGACACCAAGGCGACGCAGGAAATAGAGGATATCCTTCTGAACCCGTTCAAGGAAGGCAAATATACGAAGCTCAAGGAACAGCTCCTCAAACGACTCTCCACCTCTAAGGAACGGAAGCTCAAACAGCTCCTGGAACACGAGCAGAAAGGAGACTGAACTCCATCACAGTTCCTTCGACATATCCGGAGGCTCGCTGGGATCGTGGTGCCGGAGGAATTTATCCGGACTCAGTGGGTAAGTAGGTTGCTAGTCGAAATTCAGCTGGTAAAACCACGGAAGGTGTGCGCTCAAATTATTCAACGAGCGCATGAACGGGTACTTTCCTCCGTCGGAAAAACCAAAGCCCTGGTGTGTAAAGACTATTGAATCCCGAATCTTTACCAGCGAGTGGAGAAGGTCACACGGAACTGCGTAACGTGTATCCTAGCCGAGCGGAAGCAAGGAAAGTAGGAAGGCTTACTAAATCCGATCAAGAAAGGGAGCGTTCCTTTGGATACGTTGCATATCGACCACCTAGAACCACTGCCTTCGACAAAGAAATCGTATCAACACATTTTGGATGTGATTCATCAAACTTTTCGAAGTTTACGTGGTTGTACGTCAATAGATCGACGAGTACAGCGGACGATGTGACGAAATTGTGAAAACAAGAGAGGGATTTCCTGCAATTCGCGACGGATTGTATTTGATAAGGGAACGGCGTTCACAACGAGTGAATTTGCGAGACGAGGGCATTGAATACTGTTTGACGACGACGGATGTCTCAAGGGGCAACGGACAAGTAGAGCGGCTCAATAATATCTGCTGAGAGCTAGAACACACCTATATATCTCATAATGGAGATATTAATGGAAAAACGAATACACGAATGTGTGGAACACATACGTAATAGATAGCTCAGCTATGGAAATTAAAAGAAAGGTACAATAAGAGTTGGAGACGGAGGAAAATTGACGGAGAAATTAACTGACGAATTAAGCACTATTACGATTCAGATATAAGAAGTTAAAGACTTAAAAAAAGAAACGATTAAAATAATTCGGATGAAGTCCCTACTGGTTAGTTACTGTACTTATCAAGTAACGAAAACTAAGCAATGCGCTTCAAAATTATGTGCACAAACTGGTGTTATATGTAGATGGAAATCAGATACACCTGTTTACAAGGAACTACACGTGACACAGAGTGATCTTATTTCTATGGCTGTTCCTGCATTTTACATCGGAGCGTAGTTATAATATTACATTACAAACAAAAAAAGCGACTTCGATATTGACGTAGTAATAAAGTCATTAGCGAAGATTTACAAGTCTGATTTTGACATACTACAGTAATGCTCGAATAAGCAAATGAGAACACGTAATCGAAGGCTTGCAGTTATGAACGCATGGTTGTGTTTGAGTTCTACGAAAGGCTCGCGTCGAGCTTCGGCGTTCGCTTTTGTAGTTTGCCGAATATAGAAAAGGATAGTGATTGAAGGAAACTAAAATGTTAAGATTTATCTTTAATTTTCCTCTAATAGAAACTTTACTAATGTATTTGTTAGTACCTTCTGATTAAAATAAGACCAAACACGCTATAATGTGGATCATATTTACGATCATTTCCGTACTTGTAGTTTATGATATACAATCAATATTAATAAGTAAATACTACCCAAATTATATGGCGTTTGCCTTCATTTTAAGCAGAAAACTCTCACAAACATATTGGTAACAGCTACAATAAAATAATTGAAAATGAGAAAATGAGTTCTATGTTTGGATATGTTTAGCCTTCTCAATTCTGGAAAGCCCGGATCAGGTTTCCTCGTCATTCGCTCGACGTCAGACTCCTGGGCACGTCTAGAAGGGATAACTACATTACACTTATCCAAACAAACATGTCCAGCAGTTATCCAAGAATTACTGTACTTCGCCGAAAAGATGTTAAATTTAATGCTACATGGACATAATTAGTCTAAGGAAGAATATTTCACTTTATTTGAATCTTTTATTACTTGGAATGAAACAAATAAAATTAGATAGGCAAATTCTTTTGAATATAGTATACGTGAAAAGTCAAAGAAAGGTACTCACAATAGCAGAGACCTCCTTTCTTAATTACTTGAAAAAGTATTTACGATGATAGAGAATATTTCCTGGTACTGTGATTTATTACTATACCTTTTGTTTATCCAATAATATGATGTAAACAAAACAAAATATAATATGGTAATTGTACTATAATGTAACGTAATATGCACTGTTGAAAACAATTAAGGGATTGGAAATTATTGTCGTTGTAATTTTTAGAAACATCGTTTATAGCGAAACAGCTTCGTGTAGGAAGAATATGTGCATGTATGCGTAAAAAAAGGTAAATATGTATACCAATCTATGGTTCGAACCATAACAATGTTTACATTCCTGTTAAAAAGCGGTATACGATGCAATGATATACGGGATAGGGTCGTAAAAAGTGAGTTATATGTATCGTCGTGCAATACAGAAATAAAAACTAATTTCTCTGATTGTTGAACTGTTTTCTAATCAATTAGTTTGTGCCCCCGTTATACTGACAATTATTAATCCCTTAATTGTTTCAATAGTCTAACATATTATATAACGCAGTAAAAATTAATATATAATAATATGTAAGCATACAGGTTTTAATATAGTAGGAATACAATCACTGACGTTTGATCTAGTAGATATGTCGAATGATGTTAAAAAACGAAATATTGATTACGATTATAAATCCGCAGTTCATTCGGTTTAGTGGCGCCAAATAAGCATTAACAGAATATAATATGGAATGTAGCGTACTATAAGGTAATACAATATATTATACAATGTATAATACTAAAACAAGTTATAACAATTCGTTTCTGTTTTTTTTTTTATATTTGTGCCCTATTATTTTAAACCTAACATGTTCCGACAAGATTGTTCCCTCGCTTGTCGTTTCTTTAACGCTAAACTTATGATCACTTTCATTTCATCCTCCTCTGATGTAGTTCTGTTAATCTGAGAACTAATACACGCATTTCTTTCTACAGGATTAATTTCTTCTGAGACTAAACAATGAAGGCTTCATAAATATTTGACTGATATTTATATGCCTTTGTCGACTTTTAATATTTGACTCAGGATTAGTGATTTCTACTACTTTTGTCAACTTAGATGCCACAGTCCATAACAGGCATCTGCAAAATTTCTTGATCGGTACTTCTTTCTTCTTACTACTTCCTTTGAGTATTTTGAAAGGTTTTCCTTATTTTCGCTGCCAACGTTCACAACCTCAAATTCTATATGCGCACATCGCCGTTCTTCTTTCTGCATATACTCGAGAACTTATTTTAGATTAACTTCTTCGAAATATTAGTGTCACCAAGATCTAAAGGAAAGACCTTCAACCGCTTCCGTTTCTCTTCGATCTTAAATTTTACTTTCTCCTCAGAAATACTCTACTCTGCAAAAAATAATAAGAACTTTCTGCAGGAATGTTATTTCTTCTCTACCATTACATTCACTTTAGTTTATTCCTTCTAGTGTATCCAAGAGCCAATACTTACATCACGAATAGATTTTCGGATATGGAGGATAGCAAAGTATAAATTGCGAAAATTTCAATAATTCCTCCTACAAAGGGAATTAGTTTAGACAAACTGACATCAACCCCATAAACATTGTGTTAAGCATCAATTGCAATCGATACCTTGCTTCGTAAGCGACAGTGGCATGTTCTAGAGTTATTTCGCAGAGTGCTAAATTATTTTACCACGTAAATGGATTTCATTCCAAATCCCTCATGTGTATGGTCTTATTGGAGTAATCACATGCAGATCTTCAACCGCACTCCAGTTAACATTGCATCCAGGCAAGATAAGGTAATACAATCATGTTATCTGCAGGCTGCTTATTCAAATTTCTGAATGTAATGACTGCAACAAACATGGTTCTTCCAATTTATTCCGAATGTATGTAATGTTATTCCATTTGCTAGTAGTGATAAGTATCAAGATCTACGAGATATTTGTGTAGTGCACGTTTTTGGAACACTGCATCAATCGTAACCAGTGTATGTCTCAAAGTCGGTTGGAGACAGAAGGTGCTTCTAAATACTGTATTACAAACGAATATATCCAAATCATGTATTCATGTAAATTATGTATTCAGAGTCTGGTACATCTATATATTAAATATAGGACACGTTCCAAATTCCAAATTCTTGGATATCTTAATTATGGTAGTCACATAAATAAAGATGTTGCTTCTGAGATGTTAGGATTTAAGGTATTTTCATTTGACTGGATCATGAGCACATTCAAAATTCATTCGATATTTCTGGGAAGCATTGTAATAAAGCAATGGTGACGGTTGCTGGCTTCGTATGGTTGGTAACAAAATCGGTATACAAAGTCTCTGCAATCAGGTGTTCTTTATGGTATAATGAACTTGACATCAATTTCCTCATATATCATCACCTAATCGTTAACAATGCTTATAAAGTATTGCATAGTAGACTTCAAACCTGCTTTATTGTATCCTTAATCGATCACAGCTGGTATATTCATCTAAGGTCAAATACAAGTAATCAATTTAAAAGCATCGACGCAGTCTTCTTAAATTTGTTCCTCTCGAGTTTGGTTAACGAACCACCATCCTTGATCATGGCTTCTTCTGTTGTGGAAAAGCTCGTGTTGCCATTTCCTCGAAATAGAACTATTACAGATTTATGGTCCTGGTATAAAATGTTTGAAAACCATGTACATCTTCCACAAATTCTTGATTTAGTTAATTTTGATCCTGTCTGGGAATCGTGATTCTCAAGGGCAGTTAACTCCGATTCGCTTAATCGTTTATGTCACCACTGCCAACTCGACTTGCGGTAATTTAAATCTTTTTTAAAACAAGATTAATTCTTTCAAAACCTTTACTTTTAAATTTGTAACAAGTCCTTTACCCTCACTATAAGTTACTTTGGCAAACTGACTTGTTATTCTTGTGCACACAAGTGGAATTTATGTTTAGTAATAATTAAATTATTGACTTCGTATTTTAAATCGATAGTCTCAAAGTATCTTTTGAAGGTTCGTGCTCAGATTTGATGAAAAATTTCGATGTGTAATACAATCTTAGCGCTGTTAATATCCTCTGATAATTTGAGCTTGCTTAGCGAATATGTAAGTTAAACAATTTCGAATTGATGAAGGAAATATTTCGTAGTTGGAATGTTGAAATGTTCATCTTCAGTTACATGGATAATAGCGTTCTCCGTCAGTTAACACTTCGGTAAGTAATCCTGCTTCTTCTAGAACGTCAAGGCGCTTAATTATTAAGAGAATACTGATAACAATTCTTGTTCCTTTCCAAAAACTCAAAATATCCGAAATACGAGATAATAGTAATCAACATCAATTGTCCTTTACAGTGAAGATAGAGTTAGAGTTCAATAAGTCAATCATATATAAAAAAATACATGAATTGAAACACTCACTTTACAAGATGATATAGAAGAGGACAAACAGAATATTAGGAATAATATGAACAGCATAATATATCTAATATTTCAATAAATGCAATATCAACTGTAATGGTTTCATATTATTTTTAATACGATTAAATAAAATGAAACAAGTTAACTTAATTAACTAATAATTGTATTAAATTAATTTCTCTATTTATAATAGGATATTACTCACAGTCCCAGTTCTTATATTTATCAAAATACACACTTAAAAATACACACGTTAAGCTTCATCTACTTTACATAAAAAGAAGTTTACAATGAATTTTTCCATAACTTTGTTGAACAGCATATTTTTATATTCCTTTATGTGAGTTTTATAACATAGTTCATCGAGGAAAAATATAAGTTGGTTACGGGAATACGCATATTTAGTTATTCCTTAGACCTAGCTATCACCTACATGGTATGATACAATGGTACGATACGATGGCACGTTCACAGATACAGCATAATGCTTAACGTTTCGCCGAGAGGAGCAGGGTCTCAGAAGACCCGCAAGTTAGATTTGTTTAATTCTTTCAACTTCGAAGCGTGAGACAAGTAACCCTTTCTCCTCTTCTGATTTGTATTTATGGTTCGAGGCTTCGAAACAAATTAATGGAATATATATTATAAATTGTTATCATGAGAAACAAGTTCTTACAAGTCACTGTTCTCTTTTCGTACACAATAATTACGCCATAACACAAATGTAGATTATACGTAGTAACTACCAGGAAATTGAATAAGTGGACATCTATTTCTATGATTAATATAGTGTTCTTATTTCTCGTTTCGCGTATTGGAAATAATTTACTACACGTCATTATAAAACAAAGCCATTTTTTAAACGTTTTGAAATAACATCAGTCTTAGGTGTCCAGTGTGAATAATACAACTGAATTTGATATCTATATAATGAATTTCATCAACCGTTCCATCTTTCGAATAAGTTAGGTGGAGCAAGATTCATCAAATTCATGCACGATTTATAGGTTAAACAAGGAAAGATAAAGGATACAAGAGAGGAGGTTATGCGACAAACAGCCACAAGAATTTCCTCTTACCTTCCCTTTGGATACAATCTGTATGCGACTTAATCCCCACACACTGAATGTCGCGTCATTTTGAACTGGGCCACAGATCGTCGCCACACGAACAGTCGGTTTTCAAAATATGCAAGTATGTTTAAGTTCGCACCACGGGTCAAAATTACCCGGCGTTCGTTGTACGTGACGCTGTTCCAGCATCCGGTGTCTTAGGATTAAAAACAATGTGTTTCAAAGAAGAAAATTCGGAAGAAGATTTTACTCCTCCTTTGCCTCTTTGAAAGTAGAAGGTTTTATGGGAACTCAATGATAGTGGTGATTGGATGCGAATACCTTATCTATATATTAACGGAGTTATTCTGCGGCATTACTGAAATAAAGAATAGAATCAGAGCGATGTGGGAATATAGCTGCTTCTATGGAAATGTAAAGCTGAAGTGAGGGGAATTTATCGTCAATTCCATCACTAACGAACTTCTCGTAACGGCTCAACTCTTCATTCTCGATAAAAACCAAAGGCCAATTGCTTATCGTGCACTCGTCGACACGTGTGCCACTACAAATTTTATTACCGATGAGTTGATGGAAAGGCTCAATGTTCCATACAAACAATGTTGCGTTCCCATTGGAGCCCTCAACGCATTATCAACAATAGCAAAACATTCGATTACAACTACCATCCAGTCAAAAGATCATAATTATTACCGTACATTGACCTTTCTCACCATTCCGTGCATTTCATCCTCTCTTTCCGATCAGCCCATTGATCGCTCAACGATTAACATCCCGAGAAATATAAAACTCGCGGACCCCACTTTTCACAACCACGCTCCAGTCCCCGACCTTCTTCTCGGTGCTGGAGTGGCACTCTTGTTATTAAGCGCCGGCCAGGTTAATCTCTCATCCCCGGATGGGCCAGATTTGTATTTACAAAAAATGAGGCTAGGATGGGTCATCGGAGGAAGCGCACCATCATCACGCACAGCCCGCAACTCTTCATATAACACATGTACCACTCTGCGATCTTGCCCGCTTCTGGGAAATCGAAGAAGGACCTCAAGCCTCGCACCTTTCCGATTCAGAACGAATGTGCGACGAACATTTCAAGGAGAATACCATCCGTAATTCCGACGGCAGATATGTGGTGGCCCTTCCATTTACTCAAAAATTAAATCAATTGGGAGAATTCAAATCAGGAGCTCTCAAGAGATTCTTATCTGTAGAGCGAAGATTGCAACGGGAACCGATGCATATCATGCGGTCATCAAGGAATACCTCGATCTCAGGCATATGTCGGAAGTTCCGAGTGACTAACACCTGTCTCACGATGGTTATTACTTGCTTCATTACGGAGTTACAAAAATCACGAGCCAGACGACGAAGTTGAGAGTGGTATTCGACGGATCGGAAACAACGACTTCAGGAATATCCCTTAACGACACATTCTTCATAGGTCCGAAAATCCAAGATGATCTTTTGTGCATCTTGTTGCGTTTCCGTGTGCACCGGTATGTGGTAACGCGTGATATCGAGGAAATGTATCGGCAATTCTTCGTCTGTGAATAGGACCGAAAGTATCAACGCATCCTTTGGCGCCACTCAGCCGGTAGAATCCAAACTTACCAGCTGAATACAATTACGTTCGGATTATCTGCTGCTCCCTATCTCACCATTCGCTGTCTCACGCAACTCGCCCACGACGAAGGCCATCGATTTTCGCTCGCGTCAAAAATCCTCACTCGCGATTTTTATGTTCACGATGCACTCACTGGAGCATCGACAATAGAGGAAGTTCTCCAGATACGAGAAGAACTGACGCAGATACTAAAATCTGCAGGACTGCACGTTCGACAATGGGCATCGAACGACATGACTCTACTTCAAGGTCTACCATCGCAAGATATTAACAAACAACTCCATCTTGGGGAATCGGATACATTAAAAACTCTCGGTATCGTTTGGAATTCTTCGGACAACTCCATCACATATTCGGTCAGGGCTTTATCTTCTACACATCGCGTCACCAAGCGATCCATTAGTTCTGAAACAGCTCGGATCTATGATCCATTGGGTCTCCTTGCGCCCGTGATCATTACAGCCAAGATCATGCTGCAGAAGATTTGGTCCATGAAGATCGATTGGGACGAATCACTACCAATGTCCATTCATACGGAATGGAAACAATACTACTCGCAGCTACCCTTATTGAACAATGTAGTTTTCAATAGAAATATGGTAATCAATTCTGCAGTTAAGACCGAACTACATGGCTTTTGCGATGCCAGCGAAAGGGCATACGGCGCGTGCTTCTATCTTCGCTCAATCGACGCCAACGGAAATGTTCGAGTGAACCTTCTGATAGCAAAATCCAAGGTAGCCCCGTTAAAAAAACAAAGCATTCCACGACTTGAGCTCTGCGGAGCCCTTCTTTTATCGTCTCTAGCGATAACAGTACAACAGGTATTACACATAACCATCGACCGCACCATCTTCTGGACCGATTCCACGATTGTTCTTCACTGGTTGGGATCTTCACCCCATTTGTTGAAAACCTTCGTGGTAAACAGGCTGGCAGAAATACAAACTAAAACAAACATCGCGAATTGGTGACATGTCCCCACCAATGACAACCCAGCGGATCTCATATCCCGAGGCTAGTCGCCAGAGGAATTTCTAAATCCATCTATCCGGACTCATGGACCAGAATGGCTTCACAACGAAGAAACTCATTGGCCAACATGGGAGATGACTATCCTGAATGTGCTCCCCAAACAGAAGACCACATTGTGCCTAACCACGACTCATGTGGATACCTCCATTCTGGAGAGATACTCGTCATGGGGAACGATGCGGCGAGTCATCGCACGCTGCCTCCGATGGAGGCGAATCAACACCACAAAGGGTCCTCTAACAGCAGCAGAGATTAATTACGCACACGACGTTATCATCAGACTTACTCAACAGTTATATTTTACCAAAAAGCTTCAACACATCAACAATAATCAGCCGCATGCAGTTAAGGGCAAGCTCCAACGTTTAAACCCGTTTCTGGATCAAAACGGAATATTGCGAGTCGGCGGTAGATTAACCCTCCGCCTGCGGTCCTTTGGTCTTTCGTAACCCATGCTGAGAATCCCTTGAAAGCGATAACGCACACAATGACGGGCTCTGTTTGGTGGGCGAAATGTGACGGTCGCACTAACACAGACGTACCATGTACTGTCTTCCGCTCACTTGAAGTCCCGCGGCAGGAATGCGAGAAAAGTGGAGGGGATACACGTATTCTCACGCACACGTTCAATTCTCGCTCGCTATTCGTCGCGGCAATTACAGACAAATGGGTACTGCCTGACAAGGAGGTCAGCGCGTTAGAGAGAGATAGTGAGAAACAAGCGGCAAACAGAGCCCCATTAGCGTAGATGCAACATATTACTATTATACAATAGTTATATCTAATACAGGATGACAATTTTTACTAGTTTTTTTACAATATGCTAAGAAAGCATTGGTTGTATAATTACCATTAGAAATAAGTAAAATTCTTTTTAGAAACAAAAATAATGGAATAAAAACTTAATTTAGAAGTAAATAAAAATGAACCTGCATTCATTTCACAAAAAGTTATATATATAAATTGTAAAAATAAATGTACGATATGTTACTTTATTCGTCATTGGAACTTATGCTAGAGTCAGACTCAGCATCAGATTCTTCATCCGTTATGAGATCCATTGTTTCTAAAATTTCTTCAATTAGACCATCTTTTTCCCAATATTGCTTTTCCACTTTCTTCACATGTTCACAAAATGTCTTCCAGTGTGTTGCACTAACTTCTTGAATCCCTTCAACGGTGTATGTCTTCAATTCGTCAAGGGTTAGTGTGAATATGTCTTTTTCTCTTAATTTTCTTTTCGCTTCAGCCCACGCTAATTCAATCGGGTTTAAATCACAATTGTATGGAGGCAAACGCAGTGCGTTATGGCCATGAAATTTCAGCAGCTCGTCAATTCTAAATGTTTTTTTGTGATTTATTAGTTTCAATCAATTCAACTAATTGAAATTTCCTCATGTTTGATGAGAACGATATATTATTTTCAGTGAGCCACTTCATCATTATAGCTTTAGTAGCTGATTTTGTATGTGGCTTATTCATCTGAACTGAATGGTATGGAGCATTGTCCATTACAATCACCGAATTTGGTGGAATATTTGGTAGCAATTTCTCTGCTATCCATTTTTCAAATTTCTCCGCATCCAGTTGCCCGTGATAATCCCCAGTTGTTGAACTAGATTTATACAATAATAACGCTCCATCAATGAAACCATTCTCTCCCCCGGCATGCACAATGATTAATCTATGCGATGAACTGTTGCTTTTTAAGATCCCGCAAATCTCATTGCTTTGCCAACATTTATTGAAGCATAACGTGTTGTCAACCCATGTCTCATCTATGTATATTATACTTCTTCCTTGCGTCCTGTAGCTGTGTATGGCGTGCAAATATTGACCTCGCCAAGCAACGATGTCCGACTTCTCAACAAGTATTTTACGAATACTACAGGATTTTCTCCATTTAAATCCCATCTGCTTTAGTTGCCTGTAGAGAGTGTCTAACTTCCATGGGAAAACGATCTTCTCTCGTATTGCCGTTATCATGTATCCAAGAACGTTTATTCTAGGCGTGCAAGAAACAACTGACGCCGCGGGCAAAGCCCCGGCAGCGTCCTGCCCAGAACTACGGCATGCCGCCACGACTGTCAGTAGCTTCTCGGCAACGCACGTTTGCCAATGCATTACAATCTCCTCTCACTTTAAAAGTATACAATGTTAATTCTTAGCTTACTTTTCCGCTAACCGCTTCGATGCTCTTCGTGTCTTGCTTTGCCCAGAACTACGGCCTGCCGCCACAACTGTCAGTTGCTTCTCGGCAACGCACGTTTGCCAATACATTACAGCCGTTAATAGCTTCTTTCCCGTTGGTACAGTTTTCTGTACTATATAAAATTCGGAGATGATCATCCGTATTAATTGCTCATCTTCAGCAGAGCAATGGAATTTTTTTTCCTCTGCTTTTGGTCGTTTTTTCCCGGGTGATGATCAACTTTGTCCCTTGCTACTTGAAGCATCCTCTTTTCTAATCCTTGAAACACTCTTACGAAAACAAAAACTACTAAACAAAGTAATTTTTTACTATTCTTTTCTTCATCACACCGCTTCATTACATTCCGAATTACATTCCGAATTACATTTTGCGCCTTACTATGAATCGTTTGCCCTTGTTTGCGTTTCATGATGATTTTATTTTATTTAACAAATTACAAAGTAAACAAAATTAGCAAACAAAAACAGAATAATTATAATACAAAATTTAAAATCTAGAAAACCATAACTAAAAGAGAATAATATAAAACTAAAACTATACTTAAAAATCAATACAAAAGTTACACTAAAAATACAACAAAAAATGTAGGATATTATAAAGAAAACTATACTCTAAAAATGATAAAATATTAAATAATAAGTTAAACAATGAAAATCGCTATGAATCGCTATACAGGAAAAACGTTCGAAGTTGACTTGCAGAGGATTTGTAAAAAACTGTTGTGTCGCGCGCAGCGTAAAGGCGTGTTACTAAATTTTTGTGGAACTATTCTCGGGCGCCAAAGAGCAAACCCTTAAGAAAGATAGAAAAAAATAGGATAGGGATAGATTAGAAAGAGGTACAGCTACAGAAACGGCGTAGTAGGAAAAGTAGGAGAGAAAGTGGACATATGCACTAAAGGATTTGTGCTGACTCGGGCACGAAATATAGGCAAAGGGATGACCGGACTCTGACAAGACTCTGACGGAAACTTATTCAAGGAGACCATAAATTACTGGTAGAAGAAATGTACAGAAAAAAAGGAAAATAAGAAAAGAATCTCCGAGAATAGTATTTTGTTACAACGTATCTAAAGTTCGCCTAGGTCAGGTTGCCACTTGTCAACGGACATTATCCAGGCCTGGGTGAAACTTTCACAAAATAGAAAATACATTGTGCCTGATTTATGGTGGCGAAGGAACTGCCACAAAACTATCCAATACTCGAGTGTTTCCTCATATGTAGAACATGATTGTTTATATAAACAAAAAACAGTCGCTATGGTTTCAATGAACTTTTAATTTTAAGGAAGATACATCGTTCCTTTTAAAAGTTTATACAACGAAAAACATGCACACTTCTATTACACACATATTTCATATAAGAAATTAATTTTTGTTTATACAATAAAACGTATTGCATTTTCAACAATCTATTTATCTATTCCAGCTATACAAAAAACCGTTAATATTACATAATATCCTTTTTTATATTAAATAATTCTTATGAAATAAAACAAAAACTTCATGCATTAAATGTAAGCATAAATAAAACCTCAGTAATTTGTAGTTTCCAATCTTTACATTTATATACATATTGAGATAGGAACGCAATTAAAATCTATTCCTACTGTAGTAATGTGATCGAGCGGATGCGAGGCTGGAAAGGTCAGAGTACTTGAGTTGGGCGATTGTCGCGTGAACGTAGAATGTTTGGGCTCGAATGTTTCTAAGGCGTGAAAGATGAGAATTTGAGAAAACAGTGCAACTGAGAAATTCTGGGTGGTCGTGACCGTATGCGTAGAGTGAGAAAGGTTGACAATTAGAATGAAAGGAAACGAGTGTTTGGAAGAATATATGTCGGGGAGAATGCGAGCGCGGAGCAGAAAGTATCAGACGACGAACGCAGAAAGTATCAAACGGTGAAGATAGAAAGTATTAGACGATGAAGTCAGAAAGTATTGAACGTAGAAAGAGTGTTGAAGAAGCGAAGTAGCCAGCGTAGAGCGAAGGACTGTGTAGTTTACAAAGCATAGGCGTAGTTTGCGAAGCATAAGCGTAGTTTGCGAAGTATAAGCGTAGTTTGTTATTTTGTGTTCGTTTGCGTCGTTTTAGTTTTATTAAATACACGTATATTTATTATATTATTCACTCTTCTTTCTTTCCCTTTTTTTTATTTATAACCTTTCCTATACTACTACTATGGCAGAGCGCGTGGCTAAGGCTCAGAACGTGCGCTTAACCTTTAATTTGATAAAGTCCGGCGTGACGGACACATTTTTAAAATAAATCCTGACAAGTTTTTATTTCATGTTCATCGATTTCTAATCGATTAAACGTTTATTTATACCATAAACAAATAGTAAAAAAATGCGTAATTATTGTGGCAACATTGCATGTGTCAGTTGGGACGCAAAATGTCTGCGAAAAGGCGGCCACCTGTTTTGCTCAAGGTATTTATAATTGTTTTTCTTATTTTTTGTGGAAAAATGAATTGAATTATAGATTTCTTTATTAGATAATAAACATGTCACTCATTATTTACAAAAACATACGCACTTTATTACATTTTTATGATGTTTATTTGTAACTAAAATGTTTTGTCCGTCACAGCGGACATTGCTAATTGTATAGAAAACTACCACTTTTTTACTATGTCCGCTGCGGCGGACAACGCCAAAATGTGTGTGCTTTTGCTTGTTTGGTTATGGTGCTGAGTTTGGTTTTTTTTCTTTGCCTACAGCCTAATCGCGCAAGTAAAATTATTGCTTTAGTGCCGAATGAACATGCACCTTCCGATGCTAGCGAAATATCAGATTCGGAAACTGAATTGCATGATGCACGTACTAATTCTTCCACCCCGCTGTCTTCTCCTGCACCATCAATTGCATCTTCTCTTGCTAACCTAACAATAGATACATCCGACGACGAAGAATTAAACTCTGAAGATGCTGATATTATACCACATTCTATCGTGCGTGAAATTGGCAACTCCATTTATGAAAATGTTCCATCCCTATCTGCTATTCCTTCATTGCCTGCAACGCCTATAACACCAATAGCTTCTTCATTAGCACTCCGAAAAACAAGATCTAGGAAACCACCCACAATCAAAGCCAAAAGACCAAAAAAAGTCAAAAAAGTCAGTTTCAGCTGACTTACAATTGGAGAGTAGCTCAATTCCGTCACCAAGCGACAATAGAACAGGGTGAGGATGATTACATAGACCTGCCAGAAGATGATTCACCTTTGAGTTTCTTTCACCTTTTTTTTTCTCAAGATATTCTTACTAGTATCGTAGAGCAGACAAACTTATATTCAGTGCAACAAACTGGCAAGTCAATTCAACTAACCGACGAAGAATTTAGAGACTTTTTAGCTATTCATGTTCTTATGGGTATTGTTGTAATGCCTTCATATCTTGATTATTGGACAGAAAAATTTAGATATAGTAATGTCGCAGATATAATGTCTTTGAAAAGATATCAGCTGATACGAAGACATTTACATTTTGTTGACAATACAATGGACGATGGAGACAAATATTTTAAAGTTCGTCCAGTCATAGAGCAAATACGACAAAATTGTCTGAAACAACAGAAAAAAGAGACAAAATTTAGTATAGATGAAATGATGATAGCATATAAAGGAACTAAGGCCGGTAAAAGAAAACAATACATGAAAGATAAACCTAACAAATGGGGCTTTAAAAATTATGTAAGGGCCGGAGTTTCCGGATTAATTTATGATTTTGTGCTGTATGGAGGGGACGATACTTTTCGCAACCATAAGTTCAGTGAAGAAGAATTGTCTCTAGGTTTTGGTGCTCAGGTGGTTATAGCATTATGTCAAAGTATTTGTCAAAAACCATCTTTCGTGTTTTGCGATAACTTTTTTTCTTCACCGGAGTTGCTATTTATTCTCCGAGAAAACTATGGTGTTTTTGCCTTAGGCACTATTCGAGGCAATCGCCTTCGAGGAGCAGAAAAAGTTTTACCTACTGAAAAAGTCATGAAAAAGAAACCTCGAGGACATTTTGTAGAAACTGTATGTGATAAAAACCGCTTAGCTGTTGTTCGTTGGAATGATAATAAGGCTGTCACATTCATTAGTTCCTTTGTAGCAAGTGAGCCTATAGAAAAAATACGCCGATATTCCAAAGACGCAAAAGCCAAAATCGATGTCCAATGTCCACAGATTGTGCGCCAATACAACAGACATATGGGAGGTGTTGACCTTTCTGATATGCTCATATCACTGTACAAAACACCCTTCAAAAGCAGGAGGTGGTATTTAGCAATATTTGCACAGATGATTGACATTTGTATAAATAATGCTTGGCTATTGTACCGCCAAAAGCATTCCGGCAACGTGAAATCTAAAAAACCTTTGAAAGCATTTAGATATGATATTTATGACTTATTGTGCAAGGCAAACAGGTCTGCTAAAAGAAAACAGACCGAATCCGTCAAAGTAAAGAAACCGCATGCACCCCGCCCTTTGAGTCCATTAAAATACGACAATATAGGACATTTCCCTTCGACCATGGAAGAAGGACGCTGTAGGTTCTGCCAAAAGAAAACTGTCGTGTATTGCATAAAATGCAACACAAGATTATGTTTCGTGACAGGAAAAGTCCCCAGAAATTGTTTTTTAAATTTTCATACAAAATAAACTGTACTTCGGTATCAATTACTTCTAAAATGTTCATTTCTGTATTTTTCTTTAATAAAAAAACATAAAAATAATTAAAGTTTTTATTTTCCGTAATTTGGCAGCGTCCGCCTCAGCGAACATATAAATCTGAGCATTTATTTCAAAGTAATTGGCAAGGTCCGCTGTGACGGACACCACTTTTCCCAGCAGTGGGCTATTGTAGATTTAAAAAAAAAAAATTCCAGGACTTTATGACATACCCCTAAAGCTACAAAATTGTCAAATTCATATATTTTGAATATTTTGATCGGTGCCAAATTAAGGGTTAAGGTGGGAATGGGCGGCCCGATCCCTCTTTGCCCCTGTGCAGACCCGTAGAACTTCAAGTGAACGGAAGACAGTAACTTGCTGTCAGAGCGTCGAAGTAACGAAATCGACGGTCAAGTCAGTTTTCAGTAACGCTCTGAAGAAGAAACGTGTGCAGCAAATCGAAACAATTCTGTATTTCAAAGTTTATTTTATATTTCCGTGTTTTTATTATTGTTTTAGCATTTTAGCTTTATATTTTAGTATTTAGTATTTAGTACTTTACACTATTTTTGTATTAAGTATATTTTATTATTTTTATTATTAGTTTTAACACATTATTTTTTAGTATTAATTTGTTGTTTCCTATTTTTGTTTTTTTATTAATTTTTCTTTTCATTTTGTTGTACTTTTATACTTATTGTCTCAATGTCTTCATTTGTAACGAGCTCAAATAGTAAATTTTCCGTGTCGGCTTTCTCCGAATTTGAAACCGACACTCCTCAAGACAAACAATCATCAGGCAGTAAAAGTGCATCAAACAGCGATGCCGAGCCCGAAATTGAATTGGAAGAAGACGACGTACTGCATGTTGTGGATACCAGAACACAAGGTATCCGGACGTAATTGGCAACGTATTGGGCCCAGCAACGATATAGCAATTGCGTCTCGTGAATGTTCGCTGACACCAAAAAGCGAATACATTGAAACGATAGAGGAAGCCTTCGATTTATTTATAGATGATGAAATCATTCACAGTATTATATTGCATACAAATAGGAAGGCAAAAGAATGTATGCCTCCTACAAAGCAATGGAAACCTGTGGACCGTGTGGAGATCAACGCGTTTTTGGGGCTGCTGCTCGTTATTGGAAGATATAGAGAACCTCGAGAATGTAAACATAAGCTGTGGAAAGTAGACGACGCTATGTCTTGACGATTTTATGCAGCAGCAATGTCGCGGGACCGTTTCGTTGATCTTTTGAGATACATGCGTTTTGACGATCCTCGCATACGCCAAGAAAGGAAAGCTGAAGACAAACTGGCACCACTACGAGATGTAACAGACATTTTTGTGGAAAATTGTAAAGAATGTTACAGTGCGACAGAAGCGGGTTGCATCGATGAACAGCTAGTAAAATTTCGCGGCCGTTGTTCTTTCAAAGTTTAAATGCCAAATAAAACCGGCAAATATGGATTAAAAATTTGGACATTGTGCGACTCTAAAACATTTTACTGCTGCAATATAGATGTGTACCTCGGAAAACGTAGAAATGCTCCAGAAAAACAACAACGACAACGAGTCGAGAAACAGTTAACTGATTTCTGGAAGAATTCAAACCATACAATAACAACAGATAATTTTTTTACAGATATTTCTTTAAGTGAACAATTGTTAGAAGATAAGCTATTTCTAGTTGGAACTATGCGAATAAATAGACGCGGTTTACCAAAATGTTTAGTAGACGTAAAAAACCGGGCGCAATATTCTTCTACATTTTTATTCACTGAAAAAACGACTTTAGTATCACACGCACCAAAGCCACAACAAACTGTTATTTTACTTTCTACACTACACCATCAACATAATATATTATCAGCATCAGAAAAATTTAAACCACATATAATCCATTATTACAATAATACTAAAAGTGGCGTAGATACTTTTGATAAAATTATGAGGGAATATTCTTGTAGGCGTTGTACCCGTCGTTGGCCACTGTCACTGTTTGTGCAGTTCATTGACATTGTTGCATATAATGCTTTTGTTTTGTGGTAAATAAAATTTCCTACCTGGAAAAAGAATATTCCTCCGAAAACGCGAAGGAAAATTTTTTTACAGCATTTAGGGAGAAAACTATGTGACGAAAATATAAATAGACGCGTAGTGCGATTTCAAGCGCAGGGATCAGGGTTCCATAAAAACATTTTAAATGCAATGGAAGCGACAGGTAGAATAATTGTTAAGAAATGCTGGGACATAAAACGAAAGAGAGGTCGGTGTTGTCTCTGTATAGGTAACGATAATAAATACACAACTGTATGCGAAACTTGTAAAAGACACATTTGCGGTGGCCATTCTAAAAAAACCCAACAAATTTTATGTATGTCATGTAACAATATGTAAATGTACAATAAATATAACTTTCATCTCAATTCACATTATTATTTGTTCCTATCCGCTCCTATATTTTCTTACGAGTCGAGCGTTTGTCACTGTGTACAGTATCGGTGAGGACCTCGGTCTCGAACGACCGTCATTTGGGCAGCACAGTATCGGTGAGCCGCCTGGCCGGGTCTAAATATGTATTAGTGGAATATCCGTGGGGGTCCCGAGAGACCCATGGCCAGGCCGCCAAACTTCAGTAGTTGGCGGGTTAAAGCATTCTTCAATGCCGTTTCAACAGAAACATCCGATAATTTTTCCCAAGCAAATATCACTAAATTAATTATCGAAAGCGAGCATCGCGCTCAACTTCATGCAGGTGTTCAAGCCACCTTATATGCAGTCAGGACAAGGTATTGGCCCATAGACGGTCGGAGTCAGGTATGGCAAACACAAACATTGCGTGCGTTGTTACCGAGCTCACTCACCTCCGGTCAATTACATCATGGGTGATCTACCGAAGGCGAGAGTCACAGAAACCCGTCAATTAACAACCGTTGGAGTAGACTATTGCGGGCCTTTCTTTATTAAGGAGAGAAACCATCGAATCCGCAGACAAATAAAGGTTTATGTGGCTATTTTTGTCTGCCTCGCAATAAAGGCAGTACATCTGGAAGTGGTGAGTGATTTGACCATGGTAGCCTTTATCGCGGCGCTTCGTCGCTTCATCGCGAGAAGGGGATTTTGCAGCCATTTATATTCGGACAATGGGACAAATTTCATTGGGGCAAATAACGAGTTATGTGAACTTCGGGAACTCCTACGTTCGGATGACCATCTCAACAAGGTCCAACATTTCCTCGCGGACCGAGCCATCGAGTGGCACTTCATCCCACCACGCACCCCATAACTTCGGTGGTTTATGGGAGGCCGCGGTAAAATCATTCAAATACCACTTAAAACGCGTCGCAGGGACAGACTTCTTTGCCTTTGAAAATTTTAACACTTTGATTGCAGAAATAGAATCCATCCTAAACTCTCGAACTCTAACTCCCATATCATCAGACCCTAATGATCTCCTCGTCCTCACACCTGGCCATTTCCTGATCGGCGATTCATTGACCTGTGTGCGCGAGCAAGATTTCAGGGACACAGCACATAACCGTCTCTCTAGGTGGCAACAAATACAGAAGATTAAACAACACTTCTGGACGAGATGGCATCGCGAGTATCTTAACGAGCTAACCAGCCGAAACAAATGGACCAGCGCCTCACATTCCATCAAGGAGGGTATTATAGTCCTCCTGAGAGAAGACAACGTGCCATCTATGCAATGGCCTCTTGGCAGACCATTTAGTACTAACCCTGTACTAACTTGACTAAGCACGTCATCGAGTTGAGGACACAACGATCCATTAATATAAAATCATATATACAAAACTCGCGAAACTTCTTACAGAACTGACACAGAAAGACGCACCGTTCCATTGGACAGACGCTAGACAGAAATCTTTTGACATTTTGAAACAGAAACTTTGTGAAGCCCCATCCTACGATACTCCGCTTTCAACGAACTGTTTACCTTGGCCACAGATACAGTAGGTCACAAAAGTAAGTAAACTGTAGCGTTTTGTATGTTTAATTAGATGTTTGTGAAGTATGCTGTTAGATATCCTAGCAACAGTAATAGCCTACGTCAAGGCAATGTTTTCAATTGTTTTCCACATATTAAACAAGAATTTCCTTTGCGTATTAAAGTTATTACACGAAATTTATTAAGACGTGACATTTATAAGCACCACAAAAGTAAGTAAACATTCTTTTTTTTTTGTTGTACACTATGTTAATATCGTGTATTTTTGTATTATGTGTGTTACATTATAAATTCTTAGTATTTAGCTGCCGTATCACTGTATTATGGTTATGCTGCTCAATTATTATAGTATATTTTTTTATTTTCTGGTTTATGTGCAACATTTGCATTATTCTTCTTAAGATTAATACAAAAATATGGTTGAAAAGAGGCATTTAACAAACGAGGAGAGGAGGATTGTTATTGAAATGAAAAACAAAGGAAATACTTATCGAGAAATCGCTAAATTTTTCAATAAAACACCAGCAGCTATTTTCAAAATTCTTACTCCATTCAAGAGTACCGGACGAGTTTCAGTTGCACCCAAATCTGGACGTCCAAGAGTCACTGATATTCGAGTAGATAAAAGAATAGTTAATATTTCTAACTCAGATCCCTTTTTATCTGCTCCAAAAATACGTGCAAAATTACTAAATGAAGGGAAAATTGTACCATGCACTGAAACCATTCGCCGACGTTTACGGGCTTCAGGAAAACACGGACGCGTTGCACGAAAGTTACCCCATTTAAGTAAGAAAAATCTCAAAAGACGAATAGAATTTTACAATAAACATGTTTTGAAACCAATAACATTTTGGGAAAATATACTTTGGACCGACGAATCTATGATTAGATTAAAATACAGCCATGGACGGATGTATGTCTGGAGAAGACAAGAAGAATTTTCGTCGTATGAGTGTGCGAAACCAACATTAAAGTCACTGGAACAGGGTATTATGGTTTGGGGATGCGTTTCATATTTTGGAGTGGGGAAAATTAATATTTTAAAAGGAAAAGTAAATTCCCAAGTGTATCTAAATTTACTAAGAGAAATTATAATTCCAGAAGGGAAACGATTAATAGGTAACGACTTCATCCTTCAACAAGATAATGCACCGATACACAAAGCAAAAATTGTTACTAAATATTTGCAAGAGAGTGCAATAAACATATTAGAATGGCCTCCACAAAGCCCTGATCTTTCCCCAATCGAAAATATGCGGTCTATTCTAAAACTACGTATTGCAGAAAGTAAACCTCGTAACCTGGTGGAGTTACAAAGTTTAATAGAGCAAAAATGGCAATTATTTACCATTGAAGAATGCAGGAAATACTTTCCTTGCCAAATAGATTGGCGAAAATGTCGTTCCAAAATGGTCATCATTGTGGATATTAATTAGTGTATAATATTTTTGTTTACTTAATTTTGTGACATACATTTATAACTCGTTTCGCGTTTTTGTTTTTTTCTGTAAATACTAAATCAAATAATTTAAGTTTTAATTATGTAGTTATATAAGTACCCTTGTGTAGTATGACCAAGTATTAATTTCAGTGTATATAAATAAATATCTACCATTCTGCATATACATTTTCGTAACAATCCTAGCTGTTTACTTACTTCTGTGACCTACTGTATAAAAAGGAAGGGGACCAGCAGCATTTCATCAATAAGAAAATCAATAGTAATCAGTCAACTTCAATCAATCAACCATTGTATTAACGGAACATTTACTTTTGTCATTTCAATAAACACATATTTCTTGTAGCAAAAAATAAAGTGACTTTTTAAACATAAACAATCGTTCCCATGTCCGTAAGAATGTAAATCAAAAATTGTAATATTTCTCCTTCGTTCTACTGAATATATTTGTCTCCACTGTATGAAAATTGTATTCTACTGTTTACTAATGAGTTTTGTTTTTCTCTTTTAATTAAATAAATAAATAAATAATGGAAATATACCTGAAAGTAGGGTCTCTACGTCGAGATCTCCTCAAAACCTAGGAATCGATTACTGTGGATCATTTTTAATAAAAGAAAAAAAAATTTCAAAATCAAAATAAAATCAAAACCTACATAGCAGTTTTTGTCTGCTTTACAACAAAGGCTATAGATTTAGAATTAACAACAGATTTAAGCACCGAAATACTTATAGCCGCATTGAAAATGAACGTTGAAAATAAACCTCTTGAACCTGAAGAAATATAATGAAACTCTAAAAACGACAAGGAAATGATGTAAGAATTGCTATCGTTAAACAGGTGAGGAGGAAGGTACGGGAAATGCCATCAAGAAGACCATAAGAGTCTCACTTATTGCCCAGCCTGTAAAAATGTTCCAGCGCTTTGTACCCCATATTTCACAGAAGTTCATAAATAAATTATAGTTAAATAATAATTATTGCTCATTTTGACTATTTTATTTGACGAATTGTTTTTTCTTTATGCTGAAAACAACTGTAAAAATAATTTTGTTTTATTTTCCATCATCTAGTCCTTCCCCAGCTATCTAATTTAGAATGTGGTTTTTAAAATAAAATTAGAAAAAAATGTGGACCACCGGTAGTTTACGCCGCCGGATGAAGGTAATGCTCGGGTTGAACGTGTTAAGAACAACACTCAGAAATCTTTATCCAAAATTGGTTGCGGTGCAAAACCGATTACACGAAAAAAAAATCGTATGAAACGACCGCGAATTATCGCTTGACTTATCAAAAAACCAATCTAGAAATCACCTCTTATGTAGATGTGGATTTCGCCAACAACGATATATGTTCCTTCTCGGTAATGAAGCAATAACATAGGAAAGCAAAATACAACATTTATCATAAAATATATACATATATATCCCCTATTTTAACAATATCATAATATCCATTATTTGAAAAAGAAGAGACGAAGGAAGTTTCGAATTATCGAGGAATCACACTCCTAAATTTGGTGTGCAAAATCTATGCAGCAATATTACACAAAAGGATATCAGACGAAGCGGAGAATAAAAGAATGCTCCCTGAAATACAAATGGGTTTTAGGGAAAAAGGAGTACGGTAGACAACACATATACATATACTACAGCACACCATACAAAAGGAAAGAACGAGAAGAGATGGGAAAGTATTCGCCTCAAAGCCGATTTTGAATCTGTGAATAGGGAAAAGCTGTGGCACGAGACGGAAAAAAGAAGGGTGAGAAAAGGATCAATTGAGAGAACAGTGGAGATCTACGTGCAAGTGAGGGTGGAAGTATATACAGAACAGGGAAACAGTGAGGAGTTCTGACTGACTGAGAGGGTACGACAAGGTTGTCGCCTTGGCCCAATGCAGTTTGCCTTGTATATATCAGACATGGAAGATCAGCTGAAAACGGCGAGCATTGGAGGGGTAGAGAGGAGTTTTTTTTCACCAGTGACACGTTAAGATCGAGAGCACAATTTTTTGTTAAAAATCAGTGTTTTTTTCGGGAGTTTGAGTCGAAATTAGTGGGATTTTGGAGAATCGGTCTGAGAGAAGCAAAAGGAGAGTAAAGACCGTGTGGAAAGAAGCGGTAGCGTGAGACGAAAAGAAGAAAGAAGATTTTTGAAGGTTGGGGCAGCCAAAGCACATGGGGTGCTTTGGCCAGCGGAAAATGCCTCCTTCCTAAAATAGAGGGCGACATCACTTCCGCTATGGAGCCGAGCCGGTCTACGGACAAAACGTCCCTAATAAACCGACAGGCAAAGGAGATGTTCGGCATCGAGGGAAGTGACCCCGGAACCGTTTCCGGGGTTAAGGATCAGCCAATGGGGTCCTCCGTCGGAGCGATGCGTGCATTCCGGAAACGGCCGCCGTCGTCCGAGGAAGAGGCCAACCAAAATCGAGGGAGGAGACCCTGGAATCCCGTTAGTGGTGGGGTGGGAGACGCGATCGGTGACGAAGGGGCTACAAGGCCCAAAACCGACGCGTCGCCGACATTAACAACGGAGTCGAGGACAGCGAGCGGACGTGAGAGCAGATTTGGAAAAAGTATAGAGACGTACAATAAGACAGAGTGTAAGAGTATCAAGGGTAATTTCCCAAGTATATCAGAAAAAAAGGAACGGCCTAGTACTGGTTGAAAGGAGAGAAAATTAAAAAAAAGAATCAACAAAAAGGTAAGCACGTGGGAGGCGGACTCACCAGAGGAGGAAACGCCTGCAGGAGAAGTGCTCCCCGTGATTTTTGAAATAGAGACAAGGGGATTAACAGACACCAATAGGAAAACTAGCAATACTGTTAAAATTTACAGATTTTTGAAAGACTGGGCAAGCAGTATAGAATACATCAGGATGACGAACAAAAGGAGGGCAGAGGTGAAGGTCACCAGAAACGCTATCTTAAGAGAAGTCCTAGAGAAGACGAAGGAGAACAAAGAAAACGGGATGTGGGCATTCGTTCCAAACCGTTTCAAAGAAAGATGGGGCATAATTATCGATTGGGACGGCATGTCGAAGGAGCTGGAGGAGGAAATCGTTCCCGGCCAGAACGTGCTATCGGTGGAGAAGCTGAAGAAAAGGACAAAAGTGGACGGAGGATTTGAATGGAGGGAGTCAAACACCATCCTAATAAAATACCGAGGAGGATCGCTACCCACAAGGCTGGTCATAATGGAGGGGTTTGTGAATCTGAAAGTGACGCCCTATATAAAGGCTGTGAGACAATGTTATAACTGCCTAAGGTTCGGGCACATCAAGAGCCAATGCAAGGACTCGATGGGCCGCTATTTCACCTGCTCGGACAAGGCACACGGCGAGTGTTTCGAGCGGCCATATTGCATCAACTGCAGGCAGGGCCATTCGGCCCTAAACAGAGACTGAGAAATATAGACTGGAGGCCAGAATCAATAAAATAATGGCGTACAAGAACAGCAATTTTGAAGATGCAAGGAGACAGGCCAGATTAGACCTGGGGCTGGCAGCCCAGGGACCGGACGGCGCAGAGGAAAACATGGGCAGGAGGGCCCAATTGAACGTGAAGAATATCCCAAGATGGGAAAACCAATTGGTGCCGGGAGGAAGAAACGATTGGAACAACAGGAAGCTGGAAAACCCCGCAGCGGGGAAACAAGGGCTGCGGAACAAACCGAGTTCTTCCTTAACCAGGGAAAGGGAAGGGGAGAACGGGAGGTCAAGCCAGAGTCCTCCCAGCAACCAGGAGCCGGGTTGGGCAACGGTGCTGGGGAGGAGAAGGCGAAAAGAGCCGGAAATCAGGGAGAGAAACGTAAGGCAGCCGAGCCCCCCACCAGGACGAGTGATACAGCACCAATCAGAGAAGGACAGGAGGCGGAATTCCCCCTCCATGCCAACCGTAAGCGACGGACCATTGGAGGGCATTGGAGGGATAGAAATAGGAGGTTCCAGAATATGGGGTCTAGACGAAAGATTATTCAGGGATAGCTTTAGAAAAAGAATGTGGCTGTATGATAGACTGGTGGCAAGCATAATGAGCTATAGAGTGGAAGTTTGGGTGGGAAGGAATGGGAGGAGATAGAAAAAGTACAAACGAAGTACACCAATACCTTGCTTTACGTCGTTTCGTTTTGCGTTTTCTCGATGTTGCGTCGCTGCTCAATTAGTACTAATTTTCATTGCGCGTCGTTAGGTTTTCGAGGTTGCGTTGTTTTGGATTCGAGTCTTGAATTTTTTTCTTGTTCTCTAACAGATGGCTCTACTTTTGTTTCTAATTGCGCCATGCCAAAAAATTTTTATAAATTTTTATGGGTTGTTTCTGATTACAAAATTGGTAAATATTTTTCTAATTTATTTATTGGCAGAGTTATATTATTTTTTTTTTTTACATACACTTAAATTTTTTTAGCCAAATGAGTGGAAAGGGCGCTGCTAGTAGAATTACCAAAAATAAGAAAAAAACTATCAGCTTGGAGACAAAATTAGATATTCTGTGACGATTTGATAAGGGAGAGAAGGCTGTGGAGATAGCAAAGGCTGTTGGTCTGGCTGCAACAACTGTCAGAACTATTAGAGATCGAGATAGGGATAAAATAAGAGAGGTTGCAAAATCTGCAACATCATTAGATGCTAAAACGTTGACTCGTACAAGGAGTGCTTTGATGATCAAAATGGAGTCCTTGCTTTCTATTTGGATTGAAAATCAAGTTGCGCATAGAATACCATTAAGTAAAATGGTAATTCAGACGAAAGCAAAAAGCTTATTTGATGACATAAAAAGTAAAGCTGCAGTATCCAACGATAATGCTAGTGTTAGTAAAGACGAGAATGAAACATTTGAAGCTAGTCAGGGCTGGTTTAAGAGATTCAAAGTTCGAGCAAATCTGCACAGCATTGCTCTGAAAGGCGAAGCAGCTAGCGCTGATATAACTGTTGCAGAACGCTACCCGACAGAGTTAAAAGCATTAATTCATAAAAGTGGCTACGATCCGAAACAGGTCTTTAATGTTGACGAGCCTGGGTTATTTTGGAAAC
>JAOPTO010001073.1:0-88791 GCA_033822845.1 Tetrapedia diversipes | reverse complement strand
TAGCCTATGGGCGCAAATGTGCGCTCGGCGATGGCTTCGATCATTTACTGCTGTCTTACTGTATTTGTCCAGAAATTATTTTATCGTACCCGTGCAACACTCTCAGAAACAACATACCTTGTTGCTTATCAACAAGAAAACAGTAATTGGATTCTGTACTATATTACAATTGAATACACCGCCGAACAGATTCAGATTGCGTGAAAAAGTATTCAGTCCCCAGCCTGATAGCTATTGCAGGCTGCACGCCGTTGACGCGAAGCATTTCGGCTCAGAGTATTCAGCAGTCAAAGGGTTAATGAATGATTGAACATTAACCCTTTCGCTACGGGAGGATTTTTCGGCAAGCAATTCCCGCTGAATAAGCTGCCACGGCAAAAATGTGTACTTATGGAACAATTGTAATTATCCGTCGTACGTTCAATACCGTGGAATCTTATGCCGTGTCCACACTGCTGTTCGCGAACAGCGAGCAGCGAGCAGCGAACTCCTCAGCGAACAGCGAACAGTGTTCGCTCGGGAAGCGGTACATCAAAGAAACTGTTCGCGAGCTCGAAGCGTATCTGGACGCGTTTGTAACACAGTATGTGGCAAAAGCTAATAGCGAGCTGCCCATGAATTCAGAGCGAACAAGCTTGTAACTGTTTGCGAGCTCCAGTCTGGATATGCTGCGTTTTCCGTTGGCGAACACCTCGCGAACCGCACGAGAGCAATTCGTGTGCTGCTCGCGAGCTGCTCGCGAACTGTTCTCTTCTATGTGGACGCGGCATTACGCAGAGCGTAACTACAGTCAGTCATAGAAAGGAAAGGGTTAAAAAATTATCGCATAATGCAATAATACTCTGTTCGCAAAATTTCACGGGGTGACTATAGTCACCGCTCGTACGTAGCGAGCATCAGTCGTTGGGTGACTATAGTCACCGCTCGTAACGAAAGGGTTAACACTATGCCGTCCGGCGTCACCACAGTGGTGTTGTTCGTGAAGTATCGCTCGACGGCCGGCAACACCACAGTGGCGTTTCGCGTAAAGAAGTGGCCGGCGACAGCACATTAGTATCGTTTGCATTCCGTTGATGATCTGTGGGGTTTTGTTGCTAATTTACTTAAATGGAATAAGTTATATACGTCACCAGTTAGTATTCATTTCCGAAAGCAATAAACGAAAACGAAGAAGTTGCGTTGTGTGTACCAAAAACAAGAAAAGAAAAACAACAAATTTGATATGCAGGTCGTGTGGAGTTGCATTACATGTTAGTGATTGTTTTGCTTCGTATCATTTAAAAGAGAAATACTAAATAAGTACCAAAGAAAATGTAAATAAAGAAATATATAAAACAAAGAAATTTTACATTTATTTACATATGTACATTTTTTGAATTGAATTTTGATTGAAAACTCGTGAGAACTACCGATGAGATTAGTAAAACTTGAAATTTATCATTTCCCAATCTCCCCAAAAACAGCCGGCGACATGCGAAGTAACACGATCAGTTCTGCCGGCGTCAAGCGAAGAAATGGTTACAAACGGGCCGGACGGCAAAGTGTTAATAATATGATATACAGTGAATAATCAGTAAGATTTTAAACTTTACCTTTTGTTTCAACAGTGAATGCGTTGGGCCTATTTACGAATCCTTTCTTCAAACCCGGTCCATATGCTCTACATTTACTTGGATCGCTGACGCGTTGAACATTAACAGAAAACGGTGAACCAGGGATTGGCACGTTATCATAAAGTATATCTATAGTATGGCATCCTTCTTCAAACGGCATATAACTAACACGATAGGTTCCGTCTCCTTGAGGCACAATAATCTTCTCGATTTTACCACCACTTGGATTGTTAATCGTGCAGGAAACTTTATCGTTACTTTTTTCCGTTTTCGGGATGGCCCGTGCATCTATTGTAAACTCCGTTGGCTGATTTACGCAAGTACCTAAAATTCATACAATTGTTATTATAATTTTTATAGAATCTTTAATTATTAATTATTTAATCGAATCCATATAAAGAAATTCTGATAAATAAAGCTGGATAACGGTGAATTAACACGTTAAGCGCCACACCGAATTTCTGTGCCATTCCGTTCAAGCCACAGTTAACCCCTTGCACTATTCGGAACCTCGGAAAAAGTTAGGCCAAACGCGGCTGCCTCAATTGTCGCGGTGAAGGACACGCGTGCCGAAACTTGAGATCCATCTTATCCACGAGATGGAACTCTTGTGAAATTCAAATGAATTTGAATCAATAACTTTTATATACAGGGTGTTCGGACAGCCCTGGGCTTAAATTGAAAGAGTAACTCTCTGAGACATTCTAAGACGAAAATCAAGAGTAACGATTTTGCATTTGAGGCTTTGTTTATGAGTTATAACTAGTTAAAGATATCGTTTAATCCGGACCGTTCGACGCTTGAGCATCACTGTGGACTCAGCGACGTTACCGACCGAGTTGCCTCGGTTACCCGCTCTCAAGAGTCGAACGGTCCGGATTAAACGATATCCTTAACTAGTTATAACTCGTAAACAAAGCCTCAAACGCAAAATCGTTACTCTTGATTTTCGTCTTAGAATGTCTCAGGGAGTTACTCTTTCAATTTAAGCCCAAGGCTGTCCGAACACCCTGTATACTTTAATTATCACATAAGATTAAAACAAATTCTGAATAAGTAATAATAATATAATTAATTAATAACGAAATAAAAATATGTAAAAGCAAATCTGCGGTAGTAGTATTTGAACTCAAATAAGTTTTCTGATTATCTCACTAATATCAAACCTAAAACTGAAGGACACAATATAAATAAACAATTAAATATCAATTTTGCCCGAAATTAAGACCACGAGTTAGACTCGTGATATTCATGTTCGGCTTGAAATGTCGAGTACGAGTCAAGCTCGTGATATTCATGTTTGGTCTGGAACTGAACAACGAGCCCGACTCGTGACATCCATGTTTGGCCTAAAATTTTCATCACGAGTCGGACTCGTCAAAATAGTGCAAGGGGTTAGTCGTCAGGCGGGCCAGAGTATAAACAACTGTCGGGTAACGTACACGGAAACCTCAACTTTGCTTATCTTGTTTTAATAAATTACATTAATGTTTTTAAGTATTATATTCTTTTCCTTGAAGCATTGACCAAACAAAAACCGATATCGCATAATTTAACCCTTTGCACTCAGCTGTCCCCTCTCATGGGACATCGTAATCCTAGCATATGACAGTTTCGCAAATTTTTAGACTTTAGTTCAGACCCGGACATTAAATAGTCATATGTGTAAATTTTAATATACGACTTAACTAAACTAAATGAATCATAGTAAATATTTCGAATTTGAAAATTTTTGAAGTTAGTATCATTAAACGACTAACGGTCACCTCTCGAGTGCAAAGGGTTAAATGTTTAGTCTCACAAGTACGCAAGGACCGACACACGCGCCGCGATAGAACAACAAAAAATTTGTCGCTGGTCCGTAGGAAGCGACAAGGCCTGAACGAAAAGTCTAGCGTCAGTCCCTAGGGACCGGCGTGGCGCTTAACACTTAGCCGACCGAATGGGGAGATCTCCTATTTTTTCCTTGATAAAGCAGTGCGATTGACCCTATTAACTTTTGTTATTAGTTGGTCCTAAACTGATGTTGCATTTATGTAGGAATGCGATCGATCGGATGCGAGTTTGGGAAAGTCTGAAGAGTACTTGGGTTGGGCGATTGTCGTGCGAATGCTGAATGTTTGGGCTCGAATGTTTCTAAGGCGTGAAAGATGAGAACTTGAGAAAACAGTGCGACTGAGAAATTATGGTTGGTCGTGATCGAATGCGTAGAGTGAGGAAGGTTGACAATTAGAATGAAAGGAAACTAGTGTTTGGAAGAATATATGACGGGGAAAATGCGATCGCGAGTCAGAAAGCTTTTGACTAACGTAGAAGGAAGGTTCTGATTGCGAACGTAGAAAAAGTGAAGTTGCGTAGAAGTTGCTAAGTTGTAAAGTCATTTAAGTTGTTTTTGTTAAATTGTTTTAAATATACTTTTATTAATATTTTAATTGCTTCACTTTTATTTTTCACACCTGAATTCCATCTTCCGTTCTACATTTTATAGAACTTTCCTATATTTATTAAAAATTGTATTTTGGAAAATTTATAAACAGTACTAGATTCAAGACTAACTAATAACAAAAGCAAATAGAATCAATTGCAGCGCTCTGTTGAGGACAAAATGGGAGATCTCCCCATTCGGTCGGCTAAGTGTTAACGTGTTGACACGTTCGCGACGGGACCTGAATTCATTGGCCACACCGTGGGGCGGGTTCTTGTTTTTCGTGCTCGATCACATCAGGCGGGCTAAGCCCCCGGTACTACACGAACCATTGTCGTCGCGAACGTGTTAAAATTGTCATAAAATTGAACGAACATAACTTCATATCAGTGTGCAATAAATGAACTTCTACGTATAAAAGCATGTATATCTGTTCTTTCACAAAATATAAAAATATTACTTCTAAAAAATTATATTACAATTGCACTTTGTTTAACCCTTTCGCTACGGCAGCCCCGTTCACCGAAGTACCGTCACGGAAAAATGCACAGTGCGCGTGATTTCTGTATATGCTCGAATGTAAGTATATTTACATTTTTAACACTAGATTTACGGACATTGTTTTTATTCGTTAAAAATACCCTTAACACTATTCCTACCACGACTGATCAAATGACCGTTTTTAAAATTGTGATTAGAATTTCATATACAGGGTGTTCGGACAGCCTTGGGTTTAAATTGAAAGAGTAACTCCCTGAGACATTCTAAGACGAAAATCAAGAGTAACGATTTTGCGTTTCAGGCTTTGTTTACGAGTTATAACTAGTTAAAGATATCGTTTAATCCGGACCGTTCGACGCTTGAGAGCGGGTAGCCGAGGCAACTCGGTCGGTAACGTCGCTGAGTCCACAGTGGAGAGAGTCCCGCTCTCAGGCGTCGAACGGTCCGGACTAACCGATTTTTTTAACTAGTTATAACCCGTAAACAGAGCCTCAAACGCAAAATCGTTACTCTTGATTTTCGTCTTAGAATGTCTCAGGGAGTTACTCTTTCAATTTAAGCCCAGGGCTGTCCGAACACCCTGTATACAACATAATTGAATTGCCTTTAAATTTTAGACTTTTCCTCAAATATACGTATAATACATTTTTCAATATTCACTTCTTTATTCATTGTTTACTTTCTGAGAAAAATTTGTAGTCTGTCATACGTGGGAATGTCGCAGTTGGAATAGGTATACGTAAAGTGTCGGTAGAAATAGTGTTAGCCCTTTGCGGACGGAGCAGTAAAGAAAATAGTTACGTCGCGCATTTGTGTTATAAAAACTAAAGCTGTATTTAAATAAGTTTTTCATAAAATCTAACAAAATCATAAACAAACAAATTTAGGCCAACTTGACTTCTTAAGGTAGTATACCCATGCGTATCTTATACGTGTCGTTTACGACAGACAAACGCCAGCCGCAGCGCGAGAGTTGGGCGGATATATCCGACACTCGTCCGCAAAGGGTTAAAATGAGTCAAAATGGCTGATTTAGTAAATTTAGTATTAATATGAAAAGACTATAGATGGCACTTGTACAGATCATTTCGATGCCGCATATATGCGGCACTCGGCGCGAAAGGGTTAATGCTGAAAAATAAATATGAATTAATAAAAAATTGCAGCAATGCATGTGTCCCGCTTTGTAAACAACAAAACGTTATATTTTGTTTAATACAACCTGTGTTTAAAAAAATACAACCACAGCATCAAATTTCAAATCAGCAGCGCAACACCACAAAGCAAATAGCAAACTGAACATACCTACTGAATAGATTACTACCTCTAATCTATAAACAATTAAATTTCTCTACTACAATAAAAAGAGATGTGAAATAAAACAATTATAGATACAAATATGAAATACTATACATTAAATGTAATAACATACATTAGGATGAAAAAACATGAACTTTCTCTAATCTGTAACAAATATATAAATGTAAAACGAGAGTACAATTTTGAAATGTTAGAGTGCAGAAAAAAATTGATCAGTTTCAAATAAAAGGTCACATGGTACATAAGTCTTTTTTGAAAATATTGTTATTTCAGAAAGTAAACGTTATTATAAAAAGATTTTCCAATTTAAGAAAAATTCTCAGTTATTCGAACTTCTGCTTTCGTTTTTTAGTTTAATATATACCTACTTCCGCATTATTATGATTACTGTTTTCTTTCCTTTAAATATTATAAATACATTATTATACTTTTTTTAATTAATAACATACGCGAGCTTGCAAATCTGTATTATTTTCACATATTTCTCCTCTGAAAGTTGCTCATGTTTTACTTTATAATTTATGTTTATTATTTCATCTATCATCTCTTCTTCTGTTAACAATTGGATTCGATATTAAGCTTCACAACATTATGTTACATTAATTATTCTATTTTTCATTCCTCAATGATTACTAGTTTTCATTTCATTCACTCCTATTTACAACTTCATTTATCACAATAAGTGCTGCATAAACACTTAAATTTAAATTAATGTAGGAGAAAAAGAATCAGCCGTTCAGATTATTGCCTAGGCCCGGAATCAAATCCGGGATTTTTCGCTGAGCGGGCGACTTTTTTCCCCAAAAACTTTTATTTACAAACATTTAAAGATACAAAAGATGTATGAGGGTAAGTCAACTATTATCCACAATGTGGTTATATTTTTCAGGGTATTCGGACGAAGCTGGGAGAAAATTGAAGGGGCAACTCTATGCAACATTCTAGGACGAAAATCAAGAGTAAAACAATTGCGTTTGACGCTTTGTTTATTAGTTATAAGCAATTAAAAAAACAGGCTATTTTACGCCTGAGAGCAGGCAAATGGGGCAACACGGTAGGTAACGTCGCTGACTGCACAGTGATGGTCAGAGGTAACTACATATATGTGAAATACGGCTTACCTTTGAATAGGTACAGAAATGAATGTTCACGAATGAAAAACTCATACACGATTCCATGGAACATTTTAAAACCAAATCGTAGAATCAATTTTTGATTCGTAAAAGTGCATTTCTGAAGCTGTTCAGAGATAAGCCATATTTACGTCACATAGTTACGTCTGACAAGGAGAGTGCAAGCCCCTCGGGTCACCGATTTAGTTGAAACCTTGCACACTTGTACATCTAGTCATTCTGTTCACGAAAATATAGCACTATAGGGGCTGTTGGATATCGATTGTTCGGGTCTAATGTTGCCCGATGCAACCAATATCTTCTAAGGTGATCTGGTTCAGTTAATGACTATATCGTATTATATAAACTTTAATTTTTAGTAAGAGTGATTTACTATGTTGGCGAGTAAGTTCCGTCTTGGTTAAAGGTTACAGGGTGAGTGTTCTGCGATGTCTCTTAAAATTAACGCCTGGACAAAATGTTAAGGGTGGTGGATAAGTGCAGGAGTGGGGTTAAAGATTCTGTGTTCGTAGGTGCGTGTTGGTGTGGGTATTCTACAACTAATCCTAAAATAGACGGTACGCGTTAACCGTAGTTGACCAAGGGTCCCAAATGCAATAAAACACTTTGCTTGTCCGACTCCGTTGGGATCCCTGGTTTACAATTTACTGATGGTTAAAAATTCGTTACCTGCGGACTGAACAGGGGCAAACACTCAATATTTTTCGAGATAATTATGATTAAAGTTTTATTATTACGATAAGTACAATTCTATTTAAAGTGTTTATCAAGTAATAAAATGGTTTACCGGAAATGTACAAGGATTTGTATGCCGCGGACTCAAGTTCAAATCCATGAGGACTTACTAATTTTTTTTTCTTTCTTTTTTGAATGTATCTTTTTTATTTTCTGTTCATTTTTTGTTTGCGGAAACATGTCGAATTTTAAATAAACTGTAAATAAAGTGTCTTACTAAAAAACTTCAATTCAATGAGCCTCAACTAGCGAAAGGTTTTATATTTTTGTTTTTTCTGTATCAAATAAAATTGAAGTTTTTTAGTAAGACATTTGTTAGCGACACCGCATTTTGGGTGGTCGCTGAAAAAGGGCCTAGACCGTAATTTAGGCGAGTGACCGATTTATGACTGGGTATCTGGTGTGCCTAGCGAGAGAACATGTAACAAAGTATGAATGCAACCCCAAAGCGCCACTTGACGGCTGGCGCCTCGAAGGCGTGCAGCCGTCGGGCGCCAAGGGATGTATTGTTTATGTTGGTCATGGGAAAGTCTAAACATTGCGAGCAGCCCGACGTTGCGTCGCCAAAAAGAAAGGACCTTTGTCCTGTAGGATCTGGCCACGGAGTGGGGAAGGCTATGCAGCCTTCGGGAAAGAGGACTGTGATGAACCACACAGCACTTACCCCAGAACCGTCATCAGGCATAGTCCAACCTTTCTTTTATCATCCTTTATAACTTTTTGAATCTAACATCAGAAGCGGGATTCGATAAACCTCATTCGGTGAACATGGAAAGTAACGCGTCGTCATCGCAATCGAAGAGTGTCGAAGATGTGCTCAAGCAGATGCTTGAAAACATCAGCAATACAATTGCAACGTTCTCCGCGAATGCGACGTCCGCGGTATCTTCGGCATCGTTAGTGAGTGCGTTGCCGGAATTTAGTGGGACTGACGTGGGAGACGACGCCAGTGTGTGGTGCGACAGAGTGAAAGAACTGACGAAGCATCTGTCGGCAGAGAGGCGGCTTAATTTAGCGACACATTCTTTGACAGGCGCTGCAAAGAAATGGTACCAGGGCTGGAACGGTACCCCAGTCACCTGGCAAAAGTTTCGCGAGGACTTGTGCGGGGTGTTTGTGTCCGAAAGAAGATTGGCGGATAGACTTCTGCGCGCCCTGCAGTACGTGAGTGAGAATGTACCGACGTACGCGGAATATGCGCGTAAGAAGCTCGAATATATAAAGCAAACCCGAGTGTCATTTACGACATCGGAAGAGATAGAAATTATCGCTGGTGGGATTACAGATCCTATCGTCCGGCAAGCGATGCTTAACGCGAAGTATCAATCTACTGCGGACCTATTGGCAGGGATCGGAGGATACCAAAAGATAATCCCAGAAAAGAAAGTGTTTAGTGACGTTGAACAACGGGACCGGGATCGTAAAGCTGGACCATCGAGGAAACGGTGCTTTACCTGCGATGACCCGAATCACCTGGCCGCTAAATGCCCCAAACGGCAAAAGATCGAGGAGAAGTTGGGAACTTCCCAGAAGATAACCATGTGTAACTTTTGTTCGAAAAGGGGACACGACGAAGCGAATTGCTGGCTAAAGCAACGGGCTTCCCGAAATGGCGGCAACGATGAGCCCGCGTTCGCGTCAAAAGACAGGAAGGCCGAAGTCAGCGTTTGTCTTACGAGTGACAGAAACTAACTTCGGTGTTATTAAAGGACACGTTGGTCAAATCGTGTTTAATGGACAGTGGTGCAACGTGCTCTCTCGTCCAGGAGGCCGTGGCGAAAAGAGCCAACTGCAAAATCGAGCCGTATTTTGCAGTAGTGCGAGGACTTGTGCGATGTCATACGATGTCATCGTGGAAACAAAAAACATATTGGTTCATCGTGACCTGCAGATGATCACGGACACGGACGGGATCACCAGCTTGCAGCGCCGGATTGTTGACCCCGGCGACAATGGTGGAAAAGGGGCGTCCCGTGCGGAATGCCTTGCGGTCCGAGTAGAGGACGGAAAGATACGTAGCTTCTGGAACCGCTACTAGAGAAGTATAAATATATGATCATTACGGGCAATGCTGTAAAGATGGTGAGTACAAGAGCATTGAATATTACTTTAAGGAAGGATCGGGTGATCCATTATCATCCGTACCGCCTATCCGTCTCCGAACGCGAGGTAATGCGTAGAATCATCGACGATTTATTGACGAACAGTATAGTACGCGAAAGCGGCTCGCCGTTTGCTAGCTCTAATATTCCAGTAAAAAGGAAAAACGGCGAAGACCAGCTTTGCGTTGATTTCCGGGCGTTAAATAAGATAATCGTTACGGAAAGGAATTTTGTGCCGTAAGACGAAACGCGATACGGATCGAGTCGTATAGAGAAGTTTCGTGCCGAAAGGTAGTCGTTTGAGATTGCTACGTTTGTACCACGGCGAGAATTGTCACGTGGGTACGAGAAAACGTATAATAAAATTGCGTAGAATTACTGTTCCGAATCAAATCGTTGTCCGGGAGCGAGACACTAAAGCTATTCCAGGAGCGGCTCACATTGTTCGGTGTGCCTTGCCTCGTAGTGCTAGATCGCGGTACAAATTTTACGTGCAGACCGCTAGAGCAGTTTTTAAGAAAGAATGGCCGAGCAAGTTAGCAAAGCTAATGCTCACTTTGAATACTATCTAACGATCGATACGAAATCGTAGGCGTGAGCGGCAAGGTGCAAGTGGCACCCAAAAATCGTCTTCGATTATGGAAGGGCAAATGGGGGAAAGATCTATCTAGTACAGATGATAGCGAAAAAGATGAGCCGTGTTAGCGATAGGTTATATGTACAGTAGTTCAAGTGTAACTTCATACATCCTACGCTATGTTTATATTATATATTGCTACCTCTTATTCTGCCTATTACATAATTGTTTCAATTTAATTTCAATTGTATTGTATTTAACCTCATCTATCATAAGCGATTTAAGAAGCATAGATGAATGAAAGATACAGTGAGTACCACGTATGAAAGAGAGTACAGTGAGTACTATGCATGAATGAAAGGTACAGTGGGTGCCATGTCTGAGAGGAAGTACAGTGAGTACTTTGCATGAACGGAAGGTACAGTGAGTACCATGTCTGAGAGGAAGTACAGTGAGTACTTTGCATGAACGGAAGGTACAGTGAGTACCACGCCTAAGAGGAAGTACAGTGAGTACTTTGCATGAACGGAAGGTACAGTGAGTACCACGTATGAGAGAAAATACAGTGAGTACTATGTACGAATGAAAGGCGACAATGTCGTGTACAGAATAGAGTAACGTTATGGGTTCGAAGATCTGTATCATGGGTGGCTGTGAGACCACCGACTTGGTACAGTATTCTTCGAAGGACGACGTTTGAAAAGTATACGAATTGCGCGGAATAGAGGATGTTATGATCTGGATGAGACATTAGTGTGGTAGAAGTGTTTGGCGGTGACTGCAACAGGGTACATGCAGTGTGCGGAGTTGTGGAGGTCACGACGCCTGGAGGCACCTACGATGTAAGTGTTTGGCGGTGACTGCAACAGGGCACATGTAGTGTGCGGAGTTGTGGAGGTCACGACGCCTGGAGACACTTACAGTAGACGTGTTTGGCGGTGACTGCAACAGGGTACATGCAGTGTGCGGAGTTGTGGAGGTCACGACGCCTGGAGACGCTTACGGTGTATGTGTTTGGCGGTGACTGCAACAGGGTACATACAGTGTGCGGAGTTGTGGAGGTCACGACGCCTGGAGACACTTACTGTGTACGTGATTGTCGGTAACAATGTAGAAAATTGTAAATCTGAATGCCTGAACAGTGTGAAAGACTGATTGAGGAGATTGTTGACCCAATCATCTGTATTGCATGTGTTACAAGCTGTTCTGATAAAACGATGCTTCCCGAGAGCGTGAAGCAGGTCAGGTTGGCCGTGTTAGCGACACCGCATTTTGGGTGGTCGCTGAAAAAGGGCCTAGACCGTAATTTAGGCGAGTGACCGATTTATGACTGGGTATCTGGTGTGCCTAGCGAGAGAACATGTAACAAAGTATGAATGCAACCCCAAAGCGCCACTTGACGGCTGGCGCCTCGAAGGCGTGCAGCCGTCGGGCGCCAAGGGATGTATTGTTTATGTTGGTCATGGGAAAGTCTAAACATTGCGAGCAGCCCGACGTTGCGTCGCCAAAAAGAAAGGACCTTTGTCCTGTAGGATCTGGCTACGGAGTGGGGAAGGCTATGCAGCCTTCGGGAAAGAGGACTGTGATGAACCACACAGCACTTACCCCAGAACCGTCATCAGGCATAGTCCAACCTTTCTTTTATCGTCCTTTATAACTTTTTGAATCTAACAACATTTTATTTACAATTTATTTAAACTTCGACGTATTTCCGCGAACAAAAAATGAACAGAAAATAAAAAAGATACATTGAAAAAAGAAAGAAAAAAAGTTAGTAATCCTGACAGATTTGAACTTAAGTCCGCGGCGTACAAATCCTTGTACGTTCCCGGTAAACCATTTTATTACTTGATAAACACTTTGAATAGAATTATAGAATTACACTTACCATAATAATAAAACTTTAATCACAATTATCTCGAAAAATATTGAGTGTTTGCCCCTATAGTGCTATATTTTCGTGAACAGAATGATTAGATCTACAAGTGTGCAAGGTTTCAACTAAATCGGTGACCCGAAGGGCTTGCACTCTCCTTGTGACCATCAGTGTGCAGTCAGCGACGTTACCTACCGTGTTGCCCCGTTTGCCTGCTTTCAGGCGTAAAACAGTCCGGTTCTTTAGTTGCTTATACCTAATAAACAAAGCGTTAAACGCAATAGTGTTACTCTTAATTTTCGTCTTAAAATGATGCATAGAGTTACCCCTTCAATTTTCTCCCAGCTTCGTCCGAACACCCTGCGTTAGAAATAGAACGGCCGTTAGAAATAGGACAAAGAAAGAAAAAAAAAAGATGAACGCGCCGTGTGTGTTTCGACAGGCACAACGGCCGAATTATTGCGTATAATTTTTGCGACGGGCGCTCGTCAATTGTCGAGAACGGCCATGATGACCTACGCCATTGGCACGCCGGTGGGCATTCGTTCTTCAGATGTCGAATCGAAAAGGTGGTTTGTTAACGAGCGCGTAATTATATCAAAGAACAATAAAGTTTTCTTCCAATCCCTGTGTTACTGCATTATTTGTTCATGATTTCACACCCTGTATTGATAGTACTGTCGTGAAACGTAGATGACACATTCGTGGTTTAATTGCTATTATATGTGCACAGGTTAGATTCTGCTAGGTTAATTTCATTGTCGCTGTCGTGTCATTAACCATGGCTGCTTCGCTCTCTGTTTGCACCAAAGAAGAGCAACGTTCAGTGACCCGTTTTTTGTGGTCAGAAAGCTCATCCTCCATATAGTACTGACCTTGCCCCATCGGACTTCCGTTTGTTTGGTCCACTCAAACAGGCATTAAGGTGCAGTAGATTTTCCTCGGATGAAGCAGTGAAAGAAACGGTGCATTCTTGGTTTGCAGCTCAACCAAAAATCTTTTATGATGGTTTCAGGAAACTTGTGCAACGATGGACCAAGTGTATTGAAAATAAAGAGGACTATGTTGAAAAATAATGTACATGTACATTTAGCCTATCAGTTCAGTGTAGCTCCTATTTTGAAAGATTAATCTACTTCTTCCAACGTTTGCTTACTCCAAAAGGATTGTATCTTTACAATACTTTTCTTGGAGCGTTTTGTACTGGTAGATCATCAGGTTTGCCAGGTTTTGCTATTGGTATTATATGTGCTATCTTCCATTGTTGTGGGAAATAACCTATTTTAAATATTGCGTTAATTATGTACATTAATTTCACAATGGCTTTTTTGCTTAGATTTTTTAATACAATATTTTGTATTGTATCAGTCCTGGTGCTTTCATAAATAATAGTTCTTTTATAACTCTTGCTACTTCTCTTAGTGTTGTTATGAATTTTGTCCATGTAAAATATTTTAATTGTAGTTTATCTGTATCTTTCAATTTTGCCTCGTTGATTAGCATGATATCAATTTTTCTTTTTAAGAGGAAGTTAATTAGCTCTCCTATTTTATTTCTGATGCCGTTGGCATTCCAGCTACAAATTTTTAATGGTACTGTTAATCTAATTGTTAGCAGAATAATACAAACTGTTCAAAGTTTTTAGCTTAACAGCACTTAACATTTGTGTAATATTTATTACTTTATTCAGTTTCTTAATCTCATCTGTGAGCTGTGTCAGTTGTGAAATTTGTATGCTGTGGTTTATATTGCATGGCTCACATGGTTTTCATGGGTTTTGTATGATCAATGTTTCCTTGTTGGCATTTCTCCTTGAATCTCTTAGCTTAGGGAATTGATCTTTGTTTTTTATATTGATTCTGTGTGAGTCGGTTTTCATCTCTCTGTCTTTTGTTTGTTGTTGTACTATTGCATACTTTTTCAGTTTTATCTAACCATACTAGTCTATTTTGATACATATGGTTGCATTTTTACACTATTAGCTGGGTGGTTTCCATTGCAATTAATGCACTTTGCTGGTTCCGTTTCAGGCTTGGTACACAATGTAGTCACTTTATGTAATCTTTGTGTAACACAGGAAATGCACTTTTGAATGTAAAATTCCTCAGGTTTACAGTATTCAGAACAGAAACTATGTTCCTTTCATTTTTGTTGTATTGTCAGCTTCTATCCCATTCTGACAAAGTTCTCCTTTTATTTCATCCGATGATATTTCACCATGTAGCCCATTAATTACATAAACTCTTTTCTTCTCTCCTTTTTTGGTGTAAGTGTGAAAGTTGAGTCCTTTTTCTTTCCAGATTTTCTTAAGGTTTTCATAATTTGCTGTATTTTGGAGGAATACACTGACTAAATCTCCTTGATACTTAATGTGGAACTTGTTTTTAGCCAAGCGACTGCTTTAACCACTAACCTATCCAGACCCGACCGGCAACTCTTCTTCTCCTGATCGATTTAACACTAGAACTACCGTCGATTAAGGTATACTTATTGGAGACGAAGAAATGAAATTGAAAACTGAAAGAAAAAAGTACCTAATACAAGAGAAACAAATTTTAGCAATCGTAGTAAAAATCATAGTAAATTTTCAAATGTGTAGTTTACCACATTTCTACGAAAAATTACAAATTAGGTCATTTTGACCCTTGTGGTAGTTCTAGTTTTAATAACGCGATTACAAGACGCCGATTCTACATTAATATTCAACTATGATAGCTTACTGATATATTTTTTTGAACATAATTTAAGCGCACACCTGTTAGCGTTCAATATTTTTGGTTAATTTCTTGAAAACAAAGTATCATGCATTCAAACTTTTTTTAGAATTTTTCTATCATCAAACTAAAACCAACATCTTTTTGTAACATTTTTACACAGTGCTGTACATCCTACACTTTGATATTTATAAATGGTTTGTATAATCCTCTACTTAAACTGTCTCACAAGGGAACGCCACGAAGTGATATTCACGGATTTGAATGAAACTTTGTAGGATTGTAGAGTGATCCAAGACAAGAATAACGGTATGCTTCATTTGGGCTCAATCGCTCTTTAAGGGTGTGAAAACTAACCTCAAAGTCAAATCGACACTTCCACTTTTTCGCGTATATCTCTTAAAGTTCAAGAGACAGAGAGAAATGTTTTAGATAAAAGTTTAATGGTATAACGAGCGTTGTAACTTTACCTTAAGAAAATTGTTTGAAAAGCCTTCCTTGTTAAAAAGAAAACATTTTCCTTGCATTATTTTGAACAATTTTTATATTTTCATAAGAACTAAAAATATTACGTATTTTATTCTGAATCCAACTATGTATATTATTTTTACTATGCAACATCGACTTATTTAAATACACGACATAACGCAGACCGTGCGCGCGATTGCGGCCCTTAACGGTTTGAGGCTTTGATTTTATATGAAAACCATTGCCGCTCAGCCATGGTAACCGGGCGTTTATTACCTTGAGGTCCAAAAAGGACATTGGTGCGCTACCTTTCCCAAACAAGTCTTGCCGTACAGCGGAAGACGAGACAATGCCAAAAAGCTAACTCTTTCTGTTTTTATGCAGTTTAAGCCCTATTAAGCATTACAAATCAGCATCAACATAGTGTGTGATTTTAAATGTAGATATATCCACCTTAAATCGCTTAGGAAACAATGACTCCGAAAAGCTAAATTCGCCTAGACTTGCTGGTAGTCCCAGTCGAAAAATCTGCCGACTGCAAAGGGTTTAATCGTTAATCGTTCATAGTACTGTGGCTGTTGTGTTGAAGTGCGAGAGAGAAGGAAAAGGAATGGGAAGGGGTGTTTCGTCCGGGACCTGCTAGTGGACTCATCAGTAAGGCTTACCTAGCAGGCCCCTGCCTCAGACACAGGGATAGGAAGGGACAGGTCAGAACTCGTATACAGGGTGTTCGGACAGCCCTGGGCTTAAATTGAAAGAGTAACTCCCTGAGACATTCTAAGACGAAAATCAAGAGAAACGATTTTGCGTTTGAGGCTTTGTTTACGAGTTATAACTAGTTAAAGATATCGTTTAATCCGGACCGTTCGACTCTTGAGAGCGGGTAACCAAGGGAACTCGGTCGGTAACGTCGCTGAGTCCACAGTGATGCTCAAGAGTCGAACGGTCCGGATTAAACGATATCTTTAACCAGTTATAACTCTTAAAGAAAGCCTCAAACGCAAAATTGTTACTCTTGATTTTCGTCTTAGAATGTCTCAGGGAGTTACTCTTTCAATTTAAGCCCAGGGCTGTCCGAACACCCTGTATAGGAACCGTGACCCGGCTCGAGCACTTGCGAGAAAGGTGCTCGTTAGCTCCCTCCTAGTGGCGAGTGTAGGAAGGTCGACACAGTACGTTATTAGAAGTCGTAGTATTAAGCGTCATCGTTGTATCAACTTGTAATAATCACCGTTGTAATAGTCACAGTCTTAGACCTTATCCTACTAGTAGTTTATGTACAACGCCCATCGGCCAATAAATAATTCCTACAGTATATTGTTTTAAATAAAAATCCATTTTCTTTCAAAATATCTATCCATGCGCAATGTGCACACTTTCGGTGGGAGGTCCCGTTCAAGAGTGGCTCCACGGGGGACCGAACCGCTGTAGCGAAAGGGTTAATACCATTAAACCATTTTATCTAAAACATTTCTCTCTGTCTCTTGAACTTTAAGAGATATACGCGAAAAAAGTGGAAGTGTCGATTTGACTTTGAGGTTAGTTTTCACACCCTTAAAGGGCGATTGAGTCCAAATGAAGCATGCAGTTATTCTTGTCTTGGATCACTCTGCAATCCTACAAAGTTTCATTGAAATCCGTAAATATCACTTCGTGGTGTTCCCTTGTCAATCATAGTGCTCATCCAGGACGAAAAAAAAAACAAAAATCCGGAACAAACGTCACGCAGCATGCATAAAGTGTGCAATTTTCGGACATGTAAAATTGTTTTATATAAAAAAATAAAGATTACAAATAATCGATGTTATTATTATAATCGCAGGCTACACTGAAACAATCAAGGGAGTGCGCTAACAAATAAGCGAAAATGTATAAATTACGCTATAAAATCAGTGAATCATTGGATGAAATATATTTCGTCTTCTCGTAAAATTATCATTCTGCGTAGAAGAAAAAGGAATCACACTCTGGAATAATTCAACCTTTAAGCGTTAAAAATTTCTTTTTAAAGAAAGAAAAAAGATAATAATTTTTCTACGATAATAACGTAATAAATATATAATAAATATTTAACACGGTAATAACGAATATGTATCATTCGTCTGATTCAGACGATTAAAAAATATAAATTTCTTAATCTTTTTACTAGATTTAAAATGACCCTCTATCGGAAACAAAAAATTCGAGTATACTAATTTATTCGTTTGCAGATAAGGTAGAAACATAAACTTTCCCGAAATATACTTCACCTGTTTTTTTATCATTGCAAAACTTGTGTATTATGCTGAATAAAAAAGAACACTCAAAGTCAACTCGTGGAAAAGCAAAACCTCGCAACAAAACGTGACAAACGATACCGTTTGGTTGAATGCCGTTTCCAGTGACCTTTATCTTCGACACATCAACGTCTTTCACAACAAGCGCCTGGAAGGGGGAGCCAGGTATATGTTTCTCGTTGAACGTAATATTGATGCTGTAATCGCCAACCTCGGTCGGTAGGTATGCAACGGAACAAGTTCCATCGCCATTATCGCGACAATTAATAGCGGCTTCACAGGGACCTTCAACTGTAACACCGAGACCGCCTTGCCCGGCTCCGCGTGTGTCGATCACAAACTCAGCTGGTTTATTCACTATTCCATGTGATAAACCTGGCCCAGATGCTCGCACCTTTCCGGGATCAGAGCCATGCACACAGGTTATTCGATAAGGTTGATTCGATATTGGCTCTCCACCGAAACTGATCCCTAAAAGATATTCGCCAAGCTCTGTCGGAGTAAAGTTCACCAAGTAACCGTCGTGAGTCGGTACCACGTGAGCTTTCACACGATTCCCCGAGGGGGCAGTTATTGCCACTTGAAAGTCCGCTGCTTTTCCGGCATCTTGAGTTATCACGCGGAATTGCTGCAAGCTGTTCACCAGAGCCGCTGCGACATGTATTTAGTTTCGGACCTTTTATTTTTCTTTTATTCTCAGCTTCATGGTTTACCGTACGTATGTACGAACAAAAAATAAATACAATGTTTTCGTTAGATGCCTGATTTTCTTACTATCAACCAATATTTTTTTTATCGTTGCAACTAATAGCCAGATATCGTCTTACAAAGTATTTAAAAAAAGGAAAAAGAATGAATTACGTTGGACTTTTACGTTTAAGAAACATTATCATTGAAAATGTTAAACATTTGAGCGTAATGCAATGATTTCTGCTATTACCACGATATAATATACTTATTATGTGTGAAAAAATAAAAGAGAATATGTTAAAAAAGGAGTTGAAACTTAAGAATCTATCATTCTACGTAAAAAGGTTTCTTATAGAAGATAATTCTACAAAGATCATCTATAGTAAAAAATATATATTTCTTTAATAGCTTTTCAAGTCTGAACTACTTAAGGTTTGACTGATCAATTACTAAAACATGTATCTATTTGAACCATTAATTTAAAATGTATCATTTATACATTTAAGTATGAAAAATAACTCAAATTTTATATTTAAATATTCTATTTCTGTTTACGCTCTTCTTATTCAAATTAAAGTTTTGCACAATACAGCATACATTCAACCAGGCAACTAACGCAACAATGACAATAACATGATGATATAAAAAGTGAAACAGTGTTGGTATAACTTTTTTCTATGTAATATTTGATAGTTTGTTACTACTGGAAACAACTTAATTTGTGAAATGATGAATAAAATGTATTATAAATTATGTTTTAACAAGGCTAATATATCACTATGCAATGTATTGCATCCATATTGCATATCGTAAGATGCAATATGTTGCACTGTTGTTGTATTGCACTTATCTAACAAATTTTCATGTTCCTTTAGTGGAAAAAATGCTAATAACTTTCAAATAACGAAGTTTTATATGTATGTCTATAGTTGTATAGTTGAACTACACTTTCATAATAATTCAAAATGTAGTCAAAATAGTGAAACGATATTTCATGTTGATTAATGTTTGAAAACCTTCGATTTTTCATTGTTATCCACTCGAATAGTTTTTCATTATTTCTGAATTCTTTAATTTAAAAGATAACAATGAACAATTAAAAATAAAATCGAAAAAAGTAATCAGAAGAGTATGACAGATTTTCATGGCATTGTTATTATATTAAATCATCATATAATGACCAGAAGAGTAGTGGAAATAATTTTATACTTACTTCGGGCAAGACCATCCACTTTAATCTTCGAAACATCGATATGTGGTTGAACGTTCACTTTTATAGGACACTGAGGAACATTTAACCCTCCATAGTTTAGATTTACTAAATAAGGCCCTGATTGAAGTGCTACATAATCAACTGTATATGTACCATCTTCGTTATCAGTCAATGAAAATAGAATCTCTTTTCCTTCAGGATTTATCATGCTCACACGAAGTTCACCAGGACCAGCTTCTCGACAATCAACGTTAAAATGCGTTGGAGTATTTGATTTTACTCCTTTCTCTAAACCAGGTCCAAAGGCTGATACCATAGCAGGATTTAAAGGTGCTTCTACTTTCACTCTATAAGGAGAATCCCTTGTAGCAACCCCACCATAGTTCACCTAAAAATACCAACATTAATTATATTTAGTACGCTATATAAACGTATTTAGTTTATATTTTTTTTTACTTTGTACAATTCACATAGATTTTCAAGTTACATTCCAATTTGAATCAAGTAAGCCTTTATTAAGTACTTTGTATTTATTACCACTTTACAAAAGCTATAGCTGGTATAGCAAAATAAAAAAAGGAGTTGAGTTATATTTAAACAATAAAATTTTACTTTTTATACTATTTTAAAATGATTTTTACAATTAAGTTCTGAAATTAAAATAATATTTGATAAATCAAATTTTTATTATACCATAATAACATGCTGTGATCCAGATGTAGGAGTATAGTGACATTGCACTGTACCATCGTGATTGTCATCTAAGCGAACAGGAACATCTCTTCCTAGAGCATCTTGGATAGCAACTTCCAATGGTGCTTGGCCAGCCTTTTTGACATCCACTGTGAAATTTGTTGGTTTTTCGCTAGGAATTGTCTCTGCTTGAACTCCTGGACCATACACTTCAACCTGTAAATTGTAATCTACAATTTCAGATTCATTTCTTTATTTAACAGGTATAAAAATATATACAAACCTTGTCGGGATGAAAGTCAGCTTTTGGTAAAATGTTTGCAACATATGGTGATTTTGGAATATCCTCATTATTACATAGTATATGAATTGCGTATTGCCCTGGAGCAGTTGGTAAATAAGATACATCAGCTGTTCCATCCAAGTTATCGTGACAATTGATTTTCGCTTTCGAAGGACCCTCGATGGAAAATCCTAAATCACCAGTTTCTCCACTTGTATCGACGGTGAATTTTGCCAAATGGTCGACTATACCACCATGAAGACCAGGACCAAAAGCTCTGATAGCCGATTCTTTATAAGGTCCAACATTGACCTCAAAGGGTGACTTGTAAATTTCTTTTCCACCATATGTTATCATTACCACATGCCGACCTTCTTTATTTGGTGTATAATGGCACTTATACGTTTTCTGATCAACTTTGGACATACTGGAAAGACAAATTTAATACTTAGATATAAGATTTATGAGTGGACAATATAACATTTATTCTAAAATGAAATAAACGCAAAGTAAATGCTGAATTGTAAGTAGCTTTACCAACAGACATTTATCAGTAATTTTGTTTACATTTTATATGAAACATTATAATTTATATGATAAATTAAGATACTTAATTTACTTAATTATTTTAGTACATCACTATACTACTATACTACTACTGTACTACTATCAAATTCCAAATAAGCAAACATATTTTCAGTGACCAATGCAAAGTACTTTGTTTTATGTCCTAAAGATAATAAGGAGTAACTTTTTTTTCCAACAGTCCAAAATTTACAACTTACTATTACTAATACTACATAAAAATTTCTGTACCTTGCACTGAGACTAAACCAGGTACTCTTTTTCAAATCCTAAATAAATTTGGAATATGTAATTGGTCCTCAGTTACAAATCTCTCTTATCATATTATCTATATTGAAACCACACGATTTTCTCAAAAACTTGTTTTTAAGTAACTATAATATACTTACTGTACGGGACGATTAACTCCTCCCGGACCAATAACCTTAACTCCAGGTACATCTTCACCGGCACCTTTCGTAACAATAACAAAATCCGCATCGTCTTGAACACGTACTCCATTTGGTAATAAACCTCGTCCGTAGGCTCTACACTTCTTAGCATCTGACACTAAACCTACATTAACACCGTAAGGACTTCCAGGTATTAATTTACCGGCAAAAAATACATTTACTGAATGTAAACCCGTTGTGGGAGAAGTGTATTCACATCTCCACACTTCTGGTAAAGTTTGTCGTAATTTCACAGGTACGGTTGTCTTTGAACCCTGTAAATAAAGTGTTTATAACATAAACATATGTGCATCTACAAATTTAAAGTATAAAAATAAAATTTAAAATAAAAACTAAATAAAAATCTTTTAATTCAAAACAACACCTAAATATATTTTATAATATTCATTGCTATTATTATTTCTCGATTTATCCTTAAGCAAAAATATTATTGTGTATAATATTTCAAGCAAAATTTACTTTAATATATTTTATATCAAGAGAAATGAACACAGAGAAGTGAAAGCTGATGAAGAAAAAATTAAAGAAAGGAGTAGAATAGAACATACAGGGAAGATGGGCAAGATTAGAGGGATTGTCATACTGTAACAGGTACAAGGAAAGAAAGAAAGAGTTAGGACAAGAGGGTTATTGAAGAAACAAAACATCAAATGCAAGAACATTACAGAAACAAAGAGTACAAAAGATGTGTTATATGTGAAAGTAAAGAAGAATGGTGGTAACACAGGAAATTCGAGAGGATGAACAACAAGATAGATAGAGAGATATCAGAGTGGCGAAACAGCTTAGGAAATGGTATGAACTTGAGAAGAGCTACTTGTAGGACCTAAATGCTAAGGTGTGCAGAAGGTTCTAACAGGAAATGCAAAGAAGAAAGGGTGGAGGGATGAGTCAGTGAAGAGGAAATCAACTATGGGTAAATTTGGAGATACATCAGAATGCATACAAATATAAGTGTGGTAAGTATGGTAAATAGAATTAGTTGGTACATTGTATAACCAAACGGTATAAGGTAGTGGAAGACACAATCTAAAAACATTATATAATGTATAAATGCTAACATTTTAATCGACGAGTCGATGATTGGACGAAAAATTTAGAAATATGCGATGAATTTTGAGAATTAAGTACAATAATGATCAAAACGATCAATTTAAAATCATTATTTGGTGCATATAATATCATAATCCTAGCTTGAACTAATAAGATAGAGAGGTGCAGTACTTATTGATGTACATTAGGGACCAATCAACATGAGTTGTCACTTATATTATTAAAAAACAAAAAAATAATTTGCCTCCCTTAATTAAATTTCATTTATACTTCAAATCATTTTTTTATCCTTAATTTTCACTGGGACTAGCCAAGTTGGAATAAAAAGCTTAGAATAATCAGTACTACATAAGCCTCCCTTATATAAATATATTTATAACTGTTAATAATATTTTATTAAACAATAGCAAGATAGTAATATAATTCCCAAAGTAAAGTTGTTTGTATTATAAGCTAAATTTCATTAAGTAATATTTCACCTGTGGATCCAAGATGATAACCTCTGGTACACCACGTCCAGCATCTTTTGTAAATATATCAAAGAAAGTGGGTCTGTTGACTATAACACCTTCTGATTGTAGTCCTGGCCCACTAGCTGTGACCTTACTAGGATCACCTGCCTGTGTTTCTACATTCACTGTATATGGACTCTTAGGAATTTCCCTTCCAGCAAAGAATATTTTTATTTTGTGTGGCCCTTCCTTCTTTGGAGTGTATGACACAGAGTAGGTAAGATTCTTGTCCTTATTAAACCTAATATCAACCTGTTAGAACCAAAATGATTAAAATCTCAATGTATATACTTTTAGTTTACAGTTCTCTCTTTTCATTTCTTTTTTTGCCTTTTTTATTTTTACACAGAAAAGATCCTGTAACTCATTTTACACGGAACAAGATTTTGAAGAATTCTTATTTAATTTTAACTGAAAGCACATTATAAAGCATAAGATAATGAACAAAATTATGTATCATAATTACTTATTTATTACAAAGATAATCAATACAAACGTGTGTTTAGGCATGTTTCTCGCGTAGAGAATCGTATACGGGTCAACATATAATTAACTGCCTAACAATTAAATAATAATAGGTGGCAGAAATTGAATCTCTCAATACTTTAATTACTTTCACTTCAGAATCTCGATTCAACTTACTTTGTTTATTAATTATTATTCAGTTAAGGTTAACGATATGTAATGAAATTTAAATAGTTAAATAAAAATTTTAAAGCATAGAAGTAGCTATTACATTACATAAATTCTAGTTCCTAATCAATTTGTGGTTATAATATAAGCAGAAAGTTCCGGCAAAGTGGTCAACCACAAATATAGATAAGCACACGCTTACTGCAAACTACTATACAGACACAATGCATGTAAGTATACAATAACATTATTTAATTTTTCATCCTATGCTTCATAAACGCACCTTACATTGGAATCATTAATAGCTGTTTATATTGTAGACAATCTTTCAAATAGAAGATTAGGAATATTGTTATTTCTGCGAATGATAGTAATAAAACTATCTAATTCGCATATTGAATATTATAATGAAAAGTACACAATTCAATTTATAAATAGGACTAGTAAATTAAATATTACCGGTATTTTATTTCCTTCTGGGTCCTCTACGGTGACATCAACATTTCCTTTACCAGCAGAAAATGTTTCTACAGTAAAATTAGCTGGTGCTCCTACAACTGGACCAGTTGGCTCGATACCAGGACCATAAGCGCGTACCCTACACCAAAAATTACTATTATCAGCAACAAAACATTACTTTTAAAAATTATATTTCTTTTTCAGCTGCAGTTGTTATCGTAAAAGACATCAAAAGATTTGATTAATTTTTTAACAGTAAGTGAAATAAAAGGAAACATAAGAACAGCAGATATTTAAGCAAACTGGACAAAAACTACATTTATTTTCATTTCAGCAGCCGCATATAAAAAATTAATATTTCTTTCGCTTTACAGCGACAATTTCTTTCTAAGTAGGGAATGCAATTAATTTTCTAATTCTTACTGTTTTATAAAATAGTATGTACGTATGTTTAATGGACGCTCAAAAGCATGAAAATACAAATATTTCATAGAAATTTAATACATTTTTGAGCCCTAGTAAATTAATACAATAAGCATTTTAATTTATTAATATTTATATTTTTGAAGATTTCAAGATTATATCAATGATTTAAACTAACTTAACGCATCACATTCTTAAATTAATAATTTTTTTATTTTAAAATTACTGCGATTATTATCTGTAATACTACATAAACCTGTAATGGCACACCGTTTTTTCAGCTTACTAAATGTGGGGTCTTTCAAAATCGACTTGATATTTCACATATTTGATATGTGCAACAAATTTTGAAAAAATTCCACGAGCTACTCTCAGAGGTATGGTTCAAGGCTATAAAGTTCAAATATTCAAAAAAGGTTACAGAAGTTTCATATTTGCAATTATTTTGCAAGACAGTGATAAAAACCAGAGCTCATTCGAGGTCATAGAAGACCCAATGTGCCGCTGTAGGGTTAATACAGTATTGACGCCTTAAATGTTCGTCACTCGGAATTGAAGAACATTTTTATTGAAAGACAACACATATTTTGTTTTGCCACTCAATCGAACGAAAGGAGACTGAGAGTGGAACTCGGTCGCTGAGTAGTGTAATATGATATAGATTTGAATATCCGCGTGAGACAAACTAAGGATAAAACAAAACTTTTTTATTTTCCACTTGTTTTTCATAAAAATTATTTCAATATATTAGTGTCAGTTTTCTGATTAAAATGAGACCAAATACGATATAATTTGAATAACATTTACTCGTATATTGCAAATTCCAATATGTAATTTGCATTACTGTACATAAATAAATATATTTCGTGTTTGGTCTCATCTCAATCAGAAAAATGTCACTAATATACTATTAAAAAGATTTATGCAAAGAGAGGTAAAATAAAAAAATTTTGCCTTATCCTTAGTATCCTTTCGCACGGATACTCAAACCCGGATTATATTAAACTACTTTGCATCTCAGGTTTGTGTCACCGTTTCACGCATTCCAAGGGAGATCCTCGTAGTGGGGGAGATACAGCTTAACCAGTTAGCTGTAATCGACGAGTATATTCGTCATGGTTAAGTGGCAGGATCTTGTGTCATGACGAGTATACTCGTCACGTGTAAAAAGTAGTGACCATTGGCTATTTAAATTGTAATTTTTGTGAAAAATGATCGATGAATATATTCGTCATGGATAAGTGGCAGGATTTTGTGTCATTACGAGTATACTCGTCATATGTAAAAAGTAGTGACCATTGGCTATTTAAATTGTAATTTTTGTGAAAAATGATCGACGAGTATATTCGTCATGGTTAAGTGGCAGGATCTTGTGTCATGACGAGTATACTCGTCATGCGTAAAAAGTAGTGACCATTGGCTATTTAAATTGTAATTTTTGTGAAAAATAATACATATTCTCAAATTTCAAGATGTTTCGAATATTTTGGGGCCAGGCCGGAATAAAACAAACAAATAAAAAATATGAATAACTTCAGATGAAGTCATACGTCCCCGTATGCAACGACTGAAACAGCTTATCAGCTCGCATAACGAATTTATATATGTGTGATGATAACGTCTTTTAGATGTAGCGTAAAAGAGCCAAAAACAAAAGTTGGATAGCTGATTTATGATAAGGTTCCTTCAGGGGTGGTCCGCCATGGAACAAATGCGTAACGCTGACCAGGGGGGTTTGCTTTTAATATCTATGTAATACATATATGTTTATGTTAATCAAATAAGTGAATATTAATAATAAAAGTATCAATTTTATGTAATAAATCCATCTTTTTGATCCAATATTTTAATAGCGACACTTCCTCTATGATTGACGAGTATACTCGTCATCGTTCGATTTTCGCGACACATAATAGGTGCGCGCTCTCAAAAGGGGACGCCACAGCTAACTGGTTAAACAATTTAACGCGAGGTGGCTTTCGATCATTTATAGCGGCAATACTGTAGCAATTTTTAGCCCTTTTTTTAATAATAAACATGTGAAATCCCTCACCCTTATTTCCTTTGTATGCACTTTTTATTACTAGTTATGCATTGGGTAATATTAAATTGGTAGAACGTTTAGCTTTGATTAAAACCATTAGGGAAAGCTGTTGCAAAACATTAAGGTCCGTTTTCGCAAGCATGCACTACACCAAAATCTTATCCCTCTGTACTTTCTTTTTCAAATAATTCTTCTTGACATTATACAATACTGTAATATAAACACAATACTATACGATTTCATTATTAATTACTCGGAAAAGTTGTATTATGTACACAGAATATACCAAAAACTGATTTGCTTATTGACAACAATGAGCAACCTGGTTCTAGATGAAGAATATTGTAAAATTCGGAAAAATATAATTATACCTGCAATTTCAAAGATTATAACTTTTTTATTGTACAAGCATTGCAAGCATTATTAAGTGTGATAACGTACAATATACACTCTATTAAATATACTTTGTATAAAACATGGTGTATAATTTTAACGTCCAGTATTTCAAAAACTATAAATCGTCTGTTCCTATTTCTCAAGTTCTAATACTGAGTGAAACCTGATGAAAAAGTCGGCGTTAAATTTGAATTGTCTCTTCTTGTAAGGATATCATCAAAACTGCTTGATCTAAACTAGTGAGACGTACAACCCCATAGGTAGGCAATTTTTATTAATTGAGGGGCAATTATAAAATTCCATTCGTTAACTTTACCAACGATATATGTAATACAGAACTTTTTATAACATGTAAAAATAATGAAACTCAAAGTAAAAAGGATTTCATCTAAAGGCTTATTTATATTATTCTTCTTCAGAACTTGGTTGCCCATTATATTTAACAACGGGGGGCATTAAAATTTTTGAGATGTATAAGTGGGGCCTGGTCCAGAAAAGATTGAGAAACACTGGTATAAATTCAGTTGAACAGAAAATACGTATTTCACCACTTATAGTAGGTGTCCTAACACTTATGAATAATAGTATATACGTATCGAACATTGTAGAAATAAGAAACATTCCACGTCAAACGTGTCAGTGTATCAGTTACACCGATTTCTTTCAAACTCAGCACATTTATCGGTAAGTATGAAAACCTAACTTGCATAAAATCTTAGTCTTCTGTGTTGAATGGTTTACGTGAAAAATATTTGCAAATATCGAATAAAATAAGCTGACACACCATCCTTTTGCAACAGAAATCGTTGAAAGTTTTTAGTAATTTCGAAGCAGAAGCTCTTAAGAAAAAGATATTTTCCCTTAAACTGATCCTATTATGAAGAAATATTTTTCAAACAGAATGTATTATATTGAATAATATGACTAGTAATGTAGAATTAAACTTTAGTATATTAAATTAATTTAATGATATGTGCACAATCACTACACAAAGGGCACCTGATCAAGTTCATGTAGATATTTGCGGATATCAAACGTAGTTAGTGATAGAAGGTTATAAGATGCTCAAATTTCAATATGAAAGATATTTTTTAATGTATATATAGTACAACAGTTGAAGGATTTGCACTTTTTAATATTCTACAGAACCTATTCATGTTTCAGACCTATAACTCACGTCCTATAACTCTAAAGTGAAGTTTTTAATCCAATAGGCACATTTTAGTAATAGTAAGGTCTACAATGGAGTTCATATTGCAGCTTTCTGGCACACCAACAAATTCACTAACTAGTTGCAGCTTCGGATTAACGGGGTAATTTGTTAAAGCGAAACAGAAAACAAAAGACGACTATTTAATGTAGAAGAAACGCTACATTATGATCAATTGCAGCATTTTAACCTTTTCGATACTAAGGACGACCATAATCGTCCTAGAGTAAACACTTCCTACGAAATGACGGCAGTTATAAATGTCCGCCGTATTGAACGCTTGCTATCTACTAACGGCGACTGTAATTGCTCAGAAACATTTTACATTAATTCATAATTTAGGCAGATCAAAGCATAGCCTGACATTTCCCTGATTATAGAATACTACTTCCAGTATTTTACTTTAAAATACTTCAATAAAGTAGTAAAAGAGCTACAAAGTTGTCCTGTTCAGTAAGAGTGCTTTCACGATTCAATGGTCCCTTTAGCAAAGGCATAATAACTGAAGTGACCAGATCAAGTCTCTACGCTTCCCCTTCTCCTCGCATTCCGCCGACCTATACTCCCCCTTCCATCTCTCCGCTCTCCCTGTGAGTGCAGCCTGAACCGGAGTGGGAAAAGAGTAACTAGTGCCCCTTGCAGAACTATATTCTTAGTAGAGTTTTTAATTTTGTACGTGTCTTGAACACATTCGTATACTATCCATCCGCAGAAAGGCACAGCATGCATAGTTGCATTCACACTTCAGTTATAATTCGCCAGCTCTTCTACCATCGCAGATATTGGTCACTATTTACCAAAGACGATGACGAAAATGGACGGCAGTCAATTCATGACAGAGTAAGACAGAATACTCACTCATTGTCAGCATATATTCTGTACTCGGTCAGGAATTGACTGGCCATGATCTTCGTCACCGCCTTCAGCCAATAGCGATCACTGTCTATGATCGTAGGAGAGTCAGCGAACTGTAACAGGAGTGGGAATGTAAACACACACTGTGCCTTCTCGTAGAACAATAATACACGTGTAATATTTCACTGTTTATACAGTACTTGAAAATGTTAACATAATACTTTATTTTTATCACAGTAAAGAGTTCACTTAAACTTCGATACTTGAGGAATCATAATCTGGATCCGTAAAAGCCGATATTCTAACAATTATGAATTATATGATTTAAGACAAAAATGTATTAATTCACGTGTATTTAAATATACGTGAAATATTATAATTCCTTAATATGACACGTAATGAAGTGCGTGTATTTAACCCTTATCAGTCGCTAGCTTTCCATACGTGATTCTCATTAGTTCGTAGCTGGTTTCGGTAAATTTGCGAAAATTCTTCAATATTATAAGAATAACATTTTTATTAAAAATAATTTATTTTCTAAAGGTATATTACAAATATATGAGTTTCAAATAATTATTTATAAGTTTTTGACGTATGGTATTTTTTGAAAGAATTAATAAAAAATATTTTTAATAGAATATTTTTTGTACTCGATATAATAAAAATTGAGTACGGAAGGCAGTGATATATCAATGGAGATGTCAATTGCTTCGTTTCTGATGCTTAACTCACAAGTCAACTGTACCCGTATTTCACAGAGTGCGAATTTTGACAGGTTCACTCATTGTCACCTCCTACGTGACGTGTGACCGCAGCGACAAAGTACTGTTGTCACGTGAGAGGTGACTTACGACCGGTAAGGGTTAAATATATGTGAAATTAGAATCTCTAATCCTTACGTAAGATGGGTCATCTACAGTGTACCGTAGTACAAAAGAATACCCGTTATTTTCCCTCTCTCCATCGAAGGCTTTGAGTGTGGCGAGAGCGGACAAATGGAAGGGGATTCAAGACCGACAAAATGCAAGAAGGAGAAGCGTAGAGACTTCACCTGGCCATCCTGATAATGATCGAGAATGAAGCCGTATCGAAAAGGTTAATCGAATAGCCAGGAATTAATTGCGCCAAACTGTGCACAAGTATTATTATTAATTGCGATCAGAAAAATGAACAACTATGAGAAATACGCCAAAACATAATATTTACGCAACTTACCGCGGTGGCGGGATGCTGCAACCGGAAAATAAAATACATTTATTAATGATACCTTCTTTTTATTAGAACAATCACACTCTATTCGTATATTGTCGTAAAAGGATTAAATAACTATATGCGGAAACTTACAAATTTCCAATGAAAAATAAATGAGAATTATTTCGTTTAATGATGTACCTCATTTCAGTTTTTCCTCTACAAGCTTTGTATCACTGAAGATTCAATAGCCTAAAGAGTACTTCGCTTCATAATGGTTTTCTAATTTAAGTATACACATCAATACATTCTCAGTAATTTCACATAAATAACGAAATAATGATAAAATGAAATCGCCCGTCAACTTGTAGTAACATTAATGAACTATCGTAATTTCACGTTTAAAACCATTAATACGTTGAATGCCACGCCAGTTTTAAAGGGTTTGCACGTGACGCCACGATGAATTTTCTATTATACGATACATATACTGTTGAAATATTACCTACAACAAATAAGTTACAATGTGTAACTATTTTTACATGTTTTATACTGCATTAATTTCTTCACGCCGTAGCATTAACAATGGTAATAATGAAAAATTAATAATTTTTGACATTTATTTAATTGACATTTGTCCAAATTATGTATTTCTACCAATATGGGCGCGCCGGTCACCAGTGACCCCCCATGGCGCCACCGCCAAGCTGAGTGCCGGTCACCAGTGACCTCCGTGGCATTCAACGTGTGAAAACGTACTTTTTCAAAACTTAATCTATATGTACAGTGGCTCCAAAAAGTATTCGTACAGTACAATACAAATAAAATTATTTAACCCTAAAATTCTGATTTCAATGAAAGTAGAAATATTAAAATATGAATTAGAAACAAAAACTGCAAAAGAAGTATGAACTCTTGGAACTATGAAATGTATGAACTCTTCTGAATCCAACCCTGTCACGTCTCTACAATTACAGCAGACTCCCGATTATTCTGTCTCGGTTTAACCAGCTTCCGAATTAACTGACCACATTTATGTTGACAGGAAAATAATTGATCAGTGAAAAAATTGGTGACCCATTCCGTGATTTTTAACTTTTATTCGACTAAATACATTTTTTGTTATATTAGTCACTTTGCTTAGGTAGCCTTTCTTTTGTTAATTTTATTTTCTATTCATACTAAATTTTTGAACAGTAGATTTCGTACATTTGTTGGATTAATGAGTTGTATATATTTTCAAATTAACTGATCAATCGTTTATGCGGCCACTGGTTCAGTCCCATAGGAACTGATTAAACGAGAGTCTACCGTATTACAGTTCAATACATCTAGATATACACACATTTATTAGTGTGTCATTTAACACCTAAGGAAGCTAGGCTATAATGTTGACGAAACGTTGAGATAAAGTTCCTAAAGTCCGTCCAACACGCCGAGATAATAAAAAATAGCTACCACACGTGATCGACGTGTAAGTAGGATAGGGCTGGCACACAATTTTGGGCATCCCAAAATATAAGAAAATAAGCAGCTACTTTTTTGGATTCGCTCTGAACTACTGACGATTAAAGCGTACTTATTTGCAACAAACAAATAAATTGGAGAATTATATGAAAATGTTATGAAATATATTCATGTTTTTTTACAGAAAATTATAGTACATTTTCGAAAATGTATCATTGAGGATTTACCAAGCTTCTATGAGAACGCAAGTATGAATTAGTCATTTTGTCCACTCTGGTAGTTCATTGTCGGATAACATGACGAGGGTTAAAATTCAGACACGATTTGCTTGCGCACAGGCCATCGAAAAGGAACCACTACAAATTCGGCCCTGAGTAGCTGCCGCTTAAGTGCTGCCACAACACCGATCACGTGACCTGTTTGTTTATTTCTTCTATCTCGTTTGGTTGAATGGAGAACAGTGAACGCAGCTTATACCAGAAAGCTTTAAGTATTAACATTAGTATTGCTATGACACGGAATACTTAACCTGTATAAGTAATTTAGCAAAAATAAATACAGTACAGTTAATAAAAAAAATTGTATAGAACAGAAAAATATAAAGAATTTAATTGAAAGTATAGTGCTTCTAATATACAGGGTGTTCGGACAGCCCTGGGCTTAAATTGAAAGAGTAACTCCCTGAGACATTCTAAGACGAAAATCAAGAGTAACGATTTTGCGTTTGAGGCTTTCTTTACGAGTTATAACTAGTTAAAGATATCGTTTAATCCGGACCGTTCGACGCTTGAGCATCACTGTGGACTCAGCGACGTTCCGACCGAGTTGCCTCGGTTACCCGCTCTCAAGTGTCGAACGGTCCGGATTAAACGATATCTTTAACTAGTTATAACTCGTAAACAAAGCCTCAAACGCAAAATCGTTACTCTTGATTTTCGTCTTAGAATGTCTCAGGGAGTTACTCTTTCAATTTAAGCCCAGGGCTGTCCGAATACCCTGTATAGTTGGTTCCAAAAGTATGCGGTTATCTTACGTATCAAACGAATTTTGTGAAAAACTATAGTTTTGCAAGCAAAAGATAGTAACAATTTTAAATGCAAGTTATACAACACAGGAAAACAAACTGATAAATGTTTGTTGAACATAAATTTTGTTTTAATCTTTTATTTACAAAGTTGTAATTTTACATGAATTCACTTGATACGGAAGGTTGTCAAATATCTTTGGGAGTAACTGTATGTAGATATGTTTTATTAATAGAATTATTAAAAAAAAATAATATCAAGTATGTATGTTATTTTTATCAAAGAAATCCTTTCGTTAAATTCACCATTCGTCTAATTATATCATTATTATATCTGTTCAATGGTAACTTGCAAATCAATCGCGTGTCAAATGATTAACTTCTTAATTAATACCAATGCATGTATAGTAAACATCGCTTGATTTGTTTAATAAATTTGTTATATCATTATTACGTATGAGGCTTCTCTTCAAAATATCAAACTAATCGCAAGTACATCTTCGTAACAAACAAGAGTAACGGATTCTCTCTGTTACTAATGCTGAACCAAAAATAACCAACTTAAACCGTCAAGCTTATAAAGTACTAGGAGATCCAATAGATCACTCGAATCTATTTATGTGAAATGATACTCATGAATGCGTAAGTATAACCGTCGCGCGACATAGTTTGTGATGCAAACAAAGAAAAAGTAATTCCTCGTACAGCTTAAAATAGACAATTTCCGCGTCACGGTTTGTTTTAGAGAAATTATTCGATAAAAATTTGATCACACTTTATTTGACTGCCTAAAAACGGCTATACTCTGATTTCATAGCGTGATCTGAATATTCAACTACAAATTCAAACTGGAGAAAATGATCTGGAGTAATATCCAGACAAGTGATCACAATACTCATTTAAATTTCTATGGCATCAGTTTTGTCCAACTACACGAGCCAATGCGAGTATTATTGTGCAACGTTTAACCTTGTACGTTCAACTGACATTTAATGACCTAACCTCTAAAAAGAATTTGAATTTTTTCAGGAAATTATTGCCGGAAGAACATCGAAATTTGTTCAATAAACGTGAACCGTAATATGGTTCCATTTAATTAGTAATATTGGCGAAAAGAAAAATTAATCAAAGCAAGACAAGTTTCTCATATGGTATTCAATTTTTGGTCAAATTCGTTACTAATCTTTTTTTGAAATATTAAATCTAAGAAGACCAGCTAAAAGTTAATAGATTTGCAGTAAAAAATCTAAGTACCATATAAAATGTATAGATACTATAAGTATACTTTTTCATACAGATATAAGCTGTAAAATTGATTTTAACCTTTTGAGTACTATGGATGCACATATGCGTCTGACGAAAGTTGCTCTTAGGGACTGTGGACGAATATATGCGTTTGTTAATTTCTTCGATGTTTCGTTTACTGCAACGCGATTGTCAGTGTACGAGTAATAATACTTTATCCTCAACGATAGAGCGCCATCCCTTTGAAGCATTTAGGCCAAGAGTATTTAGCGCTCAAAGCGTTAAAGATTCAAGAGTATAATAGAAAAATTAACATTTTGAGTCAATGACATCCTTAGATAAGCATGTACTTGTTTTAATAGGATATACACTAAATCTGTTACTTCATCCTTGAATCAATTTTAAAGCTTTAACCCTCTATGGGCCGAATTTTTGTTTTGAATATAAAAAAATTCATGGAACGGAAAATCAACAATTATAATCCTATATATGCAGAGGAACAAAATTTTTCCAGTTTAAACAATTTTACATTACAGAACATTATATAATTAATATTTATTCGCCATCTCATGAAAAAAAACAAATTATTTGTTAAAATGTCAATAAATTAGCATGTGACCTGAAAGTTACACGAGCCCATAGAGGGTTAATATAATAAACTTCTCTGTATTTTATAAAAATATGACACAACTACTGAAGAATTTCTACAAATGATGTGTCGTTACTTGAAAAATAACTTAAAATGTTTTTAATAACTCATAAAATTTGCTCTTTTAGAAGTGCTTTAAAAACGAATAAAATGAAACATTTCGATATTAAAATCCTACTAATTTCAAATAAGTTAATCTTATTTACCTACTCTTATACATAATACTACTGAACATTTCTAAAGTATAATTTTGCTTTTAATGATTACCATATCAAACCTTTTCGACTCTTTAAACTTATCGCGCTAAGAATAATATATTTACAATGGTATACAGTGATAATATTTAGAAAGATGTATGCAATAATAAAATTATGCGAAGTAAGCTTCCTGACATCATAATAATATCATATTTTTCTACTTTCGTTAACTTTTAATTTATTATTTATATTCAAATTCACAATTTCTACAGTTTTTGCTTTATGTAATTGTTAACTGTAATTAGTTATTAATAGAAAGTGTAACTTAATCAGAATTTAATACTAGCTATTAATGTCAGGCTAAAGAAAAAAATAATGCAATCGAAGAAGGTAATATAGTTTTAAAAAAATGCATATCAACATTTTGTACATCTCCTAACAGTTTATTGATGTAATTATAAGTAGCTGTAAATTCGTGAAATATAGGCCTATTTAAATTTCTGAAACATAAAGAAACATCATCGAAGTGAATAAAATTTGTTCATATCCTTACCTGTTGCGATTGGTACGTGATCGAAGAGGTGCTCCTGATTTTAGCTTCGCGTTGGGATACTGCGATAGATATGTCATCATCGACATTTCGTCTATATTTGGATTAACCATTTCCTCTGGTTTGATGAGCTGTAAAAAGAGATAATCTTAATTTGCATTTCTTAATTATATCGCTTACTTTCATTTTGTAATTTAAAACCAAAATAAGTGGCCTCCACCCTTCCCCTCGCACCCCTTCTCACTAAAACTGACTAGAGTCTATTCTAGAGTCAAACTTGGTTATATTACATTATAATTTAATATAAACTTTTGCAACTGAAAATTGAAAAAAAGAAAGTTAACAAAAAAATCCGTTATTGTCTATATTTTGGCCTCAAATCCGCGAGTAGGTATCTTTTTAACAAGTGACAGGAAAACATATGAAAATGCATATTTAAAACAAAAATTCGGCCCGTAAAGGGTTATATGCATAAACAATTTTTTCATTTATTGGACCATCTCACATAGAGCTTCTGAAGAGTAATGCAACCATTTATAACGTTTTACAAATTTTATAAATTTAGGTCTCTCGCGATGCGAATAGTAAAGGTTCATCATATACACAACGATGTATCGTCGTTGGTACTTTTCTCAAGTATTGCTAACAACGATGTATCGTTGTTCGACGCCAAAAGGGTTAAACAGTCTAGGAGAGCAGGAGTTACCGATTGAGTCTGGATAACATAGTGGTCAAAGTGTCCACCTGGCAAACGAAATGTGGCGACCTTCCTGCCCTCGCCACAAGGAGGGATCAACCAACGACCTTTCTCGCAAGTGCTCGAGTCCACCCCGGTTTCTATATACAGGGTGTTTGGATGAAGTTAGGAGAAAGTTGAAGGGGTGGATCTATGCAACATTCTAAGACGAAAATCAAGAGTAACAATATTGCGTTTAACGCTTTGTTTAATAGTTATAAGCAATTAAAGAACCGGACTGTTTTACGCCTGAAAGCAGGCAAATGGGGCAACACGATAGATGACATCAACCACTACGCAGTGATGCTCACAAGGGAACACCGCGAACTGTCATTCACGGATTTGAATGAAACTTTGTGGGATTATAGAGTGATCCAAGACAAAAATAACGGTATTCTTCATTTGGGCCCAATCGACCTTTAAGAGTGTGAAAATTAACCCCAAAGTGAAATCGATACTTCTACTTTTTCGCATATATCTCTTAAAGTACTAGAGATAGAGAAAAATATTTTAAATAAAAGTTTAATGGTATAATGAGTGCTATACTTTTACTTCAAGAAACTTTTTTAAAAAGTCTTCCTTGCTAAAAAGAAATTTTTTTCTTGCGTTATTTTAAACAATTTTTACATTTTCATAATAACTAAAAATATTACGTATTTTACTCTGAATCTAACCATGTATATTATTTTTACTATACAACACCAACTTATCTAAATATACGAAGTAACGCGCGATTTCGGCCTAACAACACACAGTAAGTTACTTACTCGGATTTGTTTTTCCCGTTAAAGGTCATAATATACGACGATTACGAGTGTGATAACATGAAAATAGCAAAATATGAGCATCACTGCGTAGTTATTGACGTTACCTACCGTGTTGTAACATTTGCCTACTTTCAGGCGTAAAACAGCCCGTTCTTTTAATTGCTTATAATTAATAAACAAAGCGTCAATCGCAATATTGTTACTCTTGATTTTCGTCTTAGAATGTTGCATAGAGTCACTCCTTCAATTTTCTCCTAGCTGCGTTCGAACACCCTGTATACGACCTGTCCCTTCCTATCCCTGTGTCTAACAAGGGAAGGACCCCAACTGTACCACACGGATTTCAACGATCTTTCATAAGATGATAGAGTACATATTGTTAAGTATGTCTGCCAAATATTAGCCGTAGTTACCTGGTAGTTTTAAAGATATAAACAATTAAAGACATATACGTATTGATGTACCATGATTATGAATTTATAATTGAAATTGAACAGTGGCGAAGTGACAGGTTGTATGTATTGTGAATCGGAAATTCGATGATCGAATCCCCGTCATGTAAATATTTTTTATATTTATTTTTCTTTTTTCTTTCTCTCTTTAGTCACTATTACTTCACTGTGGTGATACTGTGCATGATGAGTTGACTATCAGAATGATAGTTATCGTAGATGTAAAAAAAATACAAATCGAAAGTTATTCCGAATCAGGATTGCAGAACAAAAGCTTGTTTATTGCAGAATATTTTTTAATTTGTATGTTATCTATGTGTCTAGCTATACAGTTTCATCACAGTGAAATAGTAGTGGGACAGAAAAGAAAAAAAGACAACGAAAAAAAAAATTAAAAAAACTTTAGTCAACTGGGATTCAATCGCGGAACTTTCCGCTTATAAGTCGCACAACACTTCACTTTGCCGTCGTGGCTTTGCAACCAAGGATATACAATCATAACACTTCACGGAGTATGTACCTTTAACCAATTATATCTTTAAAACTATCAAGTAACTACGGCTAATATTTGGCAAACATACTTAACAATATGTACTCTATCATCCTATGAAAGATCATTGAAATCGGTGTGGTACGGTTGGGGTCCTTCCCTTGTAAGGCAGGGGCCTGCTAGGTAAGCCTTACTGATGAGTCCTTCAGCAGGCCACGGACGAAACATCGCTTCCCATTCCTTTTCCTTTTCTTACCAACAGCCACAGAAAGATTCCGAGTTCACCCCCTCCCCCAGCAATTCGAATTTCCGATTTTTTTCCTCCTACATGTTAGGCAATAACCGTTAAATTGTGTTCACCTGAGGTATATTGAGCCAGTCGTCAGCCAAACCCATTGCTTCGGAAGCATTTTGTATCGCATCGTTTGGATTCCAATCCTGCCAGTCCGGACAGAGACCTGGTGCCACGGCGTCTACGAGGGCGCCAACGGCGCGTCCGTCGTTCCAGTCGGACGTGAAGTTGGCGATTGGCAGATCGGGAAGCTTCGACTGGATCCATCGCATCAATCTCTGCTTCGGCGTCGAACGTTTGTCGAATCCATCGTTGTCTTCTTCCTCCCACATGGGCATCGAAATCGAGTAATGAAGAATCAACGTCCATATTAATCCAAGTATCAACTTTAACTTGCTATCCACTATATCCGATGAATCTGCAAAATAATTTTATTTATTTACTTATACTGGAAACAAAATACGTCCTAACGAATAAACAAAAATCAATACCCTCGAAGAAATATTTATGCGAGATCGAGCTATGCGCTGAAGAGGTTCTAGGAACGGGTCAAGCGTTTCATCCTTACCATGCTGTGTGTAAGAATTAGAGGACCATAACAAACTGTGTCCTTTAGCCTCTTTTATTCATTCGAGTCTTGCCTCTCGCTGCGCAGAGATCGGGTTCAAAAAGGATATACCTTTTTTTAGAAATGAAGTTTAGTAAATTCTTAAAAAGTGAAGTTATTTTTATTTCTTCCTTTTTAACCCGTAATCTCCAATAATTTACTTAAATTAATTAGAGGAATTTAAGTTTCCATTACAAATACAATTATAAATGTTATACAAGGTGTTCCCGGGTTAAATCACCAAACTTCAGATATAAATTTAAAACCTTAGAGTAAACAAATTTTTCCTTCAGAAATATGCTCGCAAATGCTTCCTTCAAGAGATATTTACCATTAAAGTTGTAGAACTTAATAATGTATGCCATTGAAGTAATTCAAGTTTATCACGTATATTACTAAAGAAAATTATTGTATTTATTACTAAGAATAATTGTAATTATTAGATATTTTGTTCAAAATGATTACCTACAGCTTGGAAACAAGCGTTACACCTATCAATAACAGAAGTGACCGATCGACACTGTGCGCCTATTATTCCTCTACACGCTTGTACTATTCTCAATTTGAACGTTTCAACGTTAACAGGTTGCTCGTACACTTTTTGCTTCACTGTCCCCCCCACGAAAAGATTCATTGGAATTAGACTCGGAGAAAATTGACAGCTCTAAAACGACATCTTTCGGGAAAATGAATATTAACACTAGAACTACCAGAGCAGTCAAAATGACGGATTAGCCCTTTGACTGCGGCGCGCTCTCGGACGAATCCATCAATATGGACGGCGCGTTTTTTGTATGTCAGTCGCTACAACTGGTTGTCCACTGACTAGTGACCAAAACAGTACCCGGAAGTTTGATACCATTCTTAGGGATTACAAATAATAATGACAAAGTAATAATGGCATATTTAGTTGCTATGTTACATAGGACGATAAATTCTATGTTGAATTAATCGGTAAAACAGTAATAAAGGTGTTACAGTAAAAAAATACAGAGGACGTATATTTACGCCTTTCGTATATATTGATGGACTTGTGAAGGTGTATATATACGCCTTTAGCAGTCAAAGGGTTAACATGTTATATCCCATGTTAAATCAATCGATAAAACAGTATAAGATGTTATAGTAAAAAAACGCAGAGGGCGTAAATTTACGGCTTTCGTATATATTGATGGATACGTGCGGACGTATATTTACGGCTTTCGGATATATTGATAGACTTGTGAAAACATATATATACGTCTTTAACACTCAAAGGATTAATGATTATTCATAGCAACCTTATAAATTCACTTTACCAAGCTTTCAAAATTTACTATGATTTTCTGCAGAAGGTATAAATAAAGATTTGTTTTCTGGATATTCGATATTTTTTCATGTAATTTTCAATTTGATCTATTCCATGCAAATAAGTACACTGTAATCGTCGGTAGTTCTAGTGTTAAGCCACTCAGGAGGTTTTCTACCATGGTGAGCGAGACAGCCATATAATTGAAACAGTTTTGATCAAATTAATGATCTTCGGTTTGGGAAACACAAATAGTTCCTAACTCTTATTAATTTTAATAGTAAATTGAAGGAAGCATTTGAGAGCATACTTCCAGAGGAACAATTTGTTTATTTTGGGGTCCTGAATTCGTATCTAAAGTTTCGCGACTTAACCTGGGAACACCCTGTATATGATGAGATCCCTACAATGAGGACGGTAATACAATAATATAAAAAAAAATATTGTTATTGTTTGAAAATATTACTCGTCATGCCTCAGGAAATTTTACTCCTTATCCTATAGATACCGTGTTTATAAACTGTATATCGTACACAGGATGATTTTGCATATACAAATGAACTTAAAGTGTACGATAAAATTTTCTCACAGAAAGCTTAGTTTTCGAGAATATTTAGACTTTTTTTATATTGAAATATTTTGATTGATTTTAAATACATTCCCTAAAATCCTATGTTAAGTATTTAATTATAATTTAGTTACTATACCTAATGACTAAACTACAGAGTACGTATTTACACGTAATGTGGAAAAATCTGTATATCAATATTTAACACTAGGTTTACGGCATCCGTCAATTTGACGGGGTTCGGATTTCATCAGCAAAATTTGCAAAAACAATTACTATTATTCCTAGGAATTTTTGTTGACTTTTATCGATGGAGTGACACGAACATACCCTAATCTATTTCCCTCTAAACTCTGCAATTTCAAATTCTATACGATGTATAACTATATTGGAAATAGATATATTAGGGGGACCAGAAAGTAATGTTGTTTCTGTCATTCCACCTCTAGATATTTCACTCAAAAACCAATTGATTTTTATCGATCGAGCATTGAAAATTTGCACACTAGATGGCGAAAGATTGTTGGTAATGAAGATAATTACATCACTGATTGAAAATAAAAACTCGTTAAAAATTTATGCGTTTGAATTGAATGTAAGAAAACGACATTACTTTCCGGTCCCCCTAATACAAGAAGTATCCATAAATCTAGTGTTAATTATTACCTCGAGAGTAAATACCATTATTATCATATTTTCCTTATATAGAAATTCTTACATAAAATAAACTAACTTTTATTTAAATACAATTCTAGAAATTTTGTTAAGCAAATTTTTCTACAATTACGCGGAAAGATGCAAGAAAAATTATGATCCTGAAGAATTCCTATGTTATTACGAATTATTAAAGGTCGTTTTATAACATCGATATGAAGCATGCAAGTATTTCTAGCATTTCCGGACAGAAATAGCTAGGATGTGATACAATAGCTGAAAAATAACGCTTACACATGAAAGTGAATCAACGTTCGTTCAACGAAAAGAATGAATCGAGTTTAAAATGTAGAAGTGTGAATATGTTAATAAAACAAGAAAATAGTTTTTTTTTGTTAATAGGTAGATTAATTATATACAATCTTCCATAGTTACCAAAGAACGGTAGATAAAGTTAAGAACAATAGGACTAAGTATAGTCAAAAGTAGATATTTAAGTATTGGAAAAGAGATTTATGTATTCTAGTAGTAGGTTAGGTTATGGGTTCTCGTTTTGTTTTATATGTTTTATGTTTTTTACGTTTTTATGTATTTCATGTCTTTATGTTTTATGTTTTATGTTTGTTCTATGACGCTATATGATAAAATAATAACTAGAATAGGGTAGAATAAGGAGAGAAGAATAGGGTAAATGGGTAGGTTAGGTAAAGGCTAGATATTGATAAATAATAAGAAAGTGTAACCGGAAGCCATCCAAAACCAAAAGGTGCGGATTATGTATAAATAAATAAAATAAATAAATATACAATCTTCCATTCATTCAAATAAGTATTGAGCCACTTGGTGAAATTTATAATTTACGTAAAAATATTATTATAGTTGCCATATTAAGTATTCCTGAATAAAATTACTTACTAGCCATACAGAAGTACCGGGATACATTGAAAAAAATTTTCGATCAGATCAAGCAATACGAAATTATGTAGAAGTACTACAGTTTAAGTTTAATCCTTAACGAATGATCGCATTTTTCTAGAACAATGATCGTAGATCGACGGATTTTTAAGAAATTAATTGCTTTATTTCCAAAGCGAGAAAAAGTGCATAATTAATATCGTTTTATTGAATTTTATGGGAATTTGCAGTAATAATAAGTATATGAACAGATTTATTATTAAATATTATATTATTAAAAGAAATTCATTTGTTATACATTTACAATGTATTTACAAAATTACTTATATTTTTTTGGGTATGGTACTTCTTCCAATAGTCCCCTAACAAGTATCACGTTATGCCGCCTGTATGGTGGATTTCGATTTTTTTTAAATATTTTAATGTCGCGAATATAGCGACATTCGTCGGCTAAGTGTTAAGATGTAAGATGATATGATATAAATATAAAACACGTAGGAAATTTAAATTGGTCTGATCTGAAATAAATATACGAAAAAATTAATACAAATTTTTGTTTATTATCGAGACGAAGATAATAAGCAGACACAGTGGTAATTGGAGAAAATTATTTAGTTGGCCGAAGTGTTGGAAAAAAATGTTTACTCATAACTGAGATCATCACTAAAAAGTCTATCAGTTTTATTAGTTAAATACTTGGACAATAACAGCCTGGAGAAACTACGAAGTATAAATAAAATTCTTGAATACTCTTTCTTAATTAATATTTCACTTTCTCGTTACTTTTTCCTTCATAATAAGTGAAAATTTTTAATTGTTTCTTGTATTCATTTTGTATTACACTGATATTTAACTATCCTTAACCATTTTATATTTATATTATCTCATTTTGCATCTCAGAAAATATATCTAATATTTGTAGACAGTTTCGTATTTTTGTATATGATCGAAAATCTTTTGTTAGAGGCAGCATTAATTGAAAACTGTTAAATACTTCTTTTACCTACTTTGGGTGTCTATAAAAGTGTACTATTTGAAACAATCCCTCAAGACAGGTGATGTCAACAAAAATAAAAACATTTTTCTTTTTACTATTTTTCGTAATGTAGAATACAGCATAGTTAAGGAAAATATTTTTAAGATCACCTTATATTTTAATTGGAACGTACATTGTGATGATCAACGTTGAATATTATCTCTATTATTAATCACTGTTTGTACATGAATACAGGTAGGTCTGGATTAGTGTTAATTCAAGTAAAACGATATTCAATTTAGTGCAAATTGCAAAATTATAACAGGTCACGTTTAATGCGAAAATTCGATTAATGCAGGAAGAATGGAACAGTGACACCAAAGAACATGGTCTACGTTGCTAAAATTTAAAAAAAAAAAAACAACACAGATATTTTTGTCATTGTAATGTAATAAACAAACTAGAATTAAAAATATTTCCATTCAATCGTAAGTTTTCGAATAGTGTGCATTTGAATAATATTATTATTTGCACTAATCGAGACCTGCATGTATATAATGAAAAGAAAGTAGCAAGAATAACATCGCAAAATCTTATTATAGTGAAACCCCGTTTATCCGGATTGGATAATATACAATAAATTTTTATATCCCAATTACACAACATCGAATTTATTCTATGCTTTGATATCTCTTTCACTTTAAATTCTATGTCTTTACTTTTGTGGTGGAAATACGTTAGAGAAGTTACCGCCCCTAGCGGTGAATTCGGGAAAGAGGCTAACTTTTCGTCACGATTTACGGAGAAGAAAGGAACAAGAAGAGATTGGCTAAGAAAGACGAAAGATTGTATCGTAAATAATTGAATAAAGTTTATATATATATATTACTAGTTTTTGGTGTGCTTTATTAGTCACACTTTAAAATGAATGTATGTACTGTTAATATGTATCGCTATATATAAAAGTATTTAAACTGTGCAATATGTAAATAAAATGTACACATACAAATTATGTTATCTGCGTCATTAATGGTTCTTTCAGATTATACGAATTTTTGGCTATCCGGATCAACGAGGTTTTACTATACTACTATATTTCATATGTTTTCGATCAAATGTGAACGTGGCCAAATATTTATGGATGGTACTGTACTTGTATTTTTCTACGAGTGTACAATTGAATACATAATACACAATACATCAGATTGATTATTTCTAATCTTAATGCTTTTATAGCTATTATTACATTTCATTATTACATTACAATACAATGTATAATATCTGTACGTGATTATATACAGCCATAGAATTGATAAAGCTGATTAAACATAATCGATGCTCGTGACTGCTCGAATCCTAGTGCTATAATCACACTCTAATTTTATCGTCAATGAGTCATCTTACATTTTATCATCTTGAATATTCAAATCTTCAAATTTTGGTCGCAATCCAATCAACAATAAATATTTATTACTGAATAAATATATTTGCAAACGTGTTTTAATAAAACTATTGCTACAATAAACTATCCAAAATATTTTCAGCAGAAAAATCAGAAAGCTGATTATATAATTGCATCCAGTTCGATCAAATTTGAGAACATAAACATATAACAGATTTATGTGACAAATGTTATTGATTAAACCAAAAATTTTTCATTTTGTCGCATAAAATAGTAAAATGGATGAGAACATAACATTATATCCTTCAGAAAAAGAACATAAGTATATTTTTATTAATTCAATTCAAATAAACAAGAACAAACCGATTTCAAAACATTGTTCCGAAATGAATTATAGTATAAGCGTGAGAAATATGCCCCGTGTACAATAGGCTTCTATTTCGAAAGAAACTGCTCTGTTCATAATATTATACACAATGGAGTATCTCAAGTTACGCGGTTGCTATTTACACTGAACCGGTATGATGATGAACATGTTTTCAGAAATTATATTAAACGAAATCCTGTAATAAAAATATTAAAACATATGTAAAAGTTACTTTGCTTGCAAATTTAATATCTACAGAAACCGGTTTTTATTTGAAATATTGAATTTTATTGTTATGCTTACAACAATCATATTTCACCTAACTTAAACATACTTCTGCTGTTATTTAATTTATTAAAAAATATTTGAAAATAAATTAACTTAAAGAATCAAACTTTGTAGTAGAAAGAAGTATAGAGTTTTCCACAATACTACTCTGAATGAAATCTGTATATTTTTTTACATCTTCGTACATAATACAGGTCTTAATTTCTATATGGATAATCTATTTATATATTTAAATTTTGTGGAATGCTCGAAAAATAAAAAAAAATAAATAAATAATGTAGTAGTATAAAATTCATTGCTATAAACACGAAAATTTTCAGAAAATTCAATATTTATTTCAAATTCTAATTGTCTAATCCAATTATTTTAAGTCGTGATGAAAAAACGCCCGGAGAAGGAAGAATCAGAGTCGGTGATACTTGGAAGCAATCTCTTGCATGAGCTCCTAATGCGCGTTCAGTTTCATGATGTAACCGGTTAGCCATCAATGACGTCATCGTCTAAACTCGCCGAGGAATACGGTCGAGGAAAACGTCATGGGCGCTCGAGTGGTGTCACCGATAGCTCAATACACGTGTTACATACAAGTAATCTGTTTTCTTGGATCTCTGTTTGCATGCTAGTCAGAATATCAAATGTGCTACCAAATTTCACGCAATCATTTACAAGATGACATTCGAAGAAGTAAGTAACTGTGACAAACATGTTGTCTATTTCTTTCTCATTATGACACTTTCCTGGTCGTTAAAAATACAGCGTACAACATTTTTTCTTTTTTAATTTCTTCCACGTGACTGAAAGCACTTCCTGTTTTCTGTTTTACCATAAAAGTTAAATTTATCTATAACACGGATTGTAGATAAGATATTTAATTAAGGCTATTTTATTGAAAAAGAGTTAAATATATCACCAATGACAATAGTAATGGAGTTAATATATCACAAGTACAACGATTACTAGATATACTAACATTTTTGTAAGCCTTTTAAAAATCATATACCATAAACTGATTAAATTCTAAATTTTCTGGTATACAAACAAAATAAATTCAATGATACAATATAATAATATATATTAATATAATAAATGGTTGGCAATGTTTACAAATTCAAGAGCATCATTTAATTTTTTTAACTGAAAGTTATATTTTTTTATATTATACTATGATAAAAATGATTATTGAGATAATATGTAGCATTATAAAACATTAGTATTATAATAAATAAAATACAATAGAACAAGCAAATTTAAATGAACATCTTCATTATAAGCATATAAGCACCCTATTATAAAATAACGTGAACAATATATTCCATGGCATGATTACTAAATGTATTTTAAATTGAGGACATATTGATAAGTTATAGAACGGAGAGGAATGCTATCATCTGCTTTCTTGAGAAGATAATTAAAAAATATGCACCGTTATGTTATCAATGAATTAATGCATCTTATAATAAAAATGATTAAGAAAAATCGTTCTCCGAATTCATTGTTGAACCGGCAATTCATATGAAATAAAATTATTAGAAAGATTATGGTATCAAATCATTTCTTTTTCTACATTATTATATATTACAAATGAATAATATCAAAGATAAAGACACCAGTTTTTATTTTTGTTATTTAAGTGAAATTGATTGAACAACTTTCTCCTTATAGTTTAACTCATTATAATTCGTTGAATCATATGTAACGTAAGCACAGTACAGTTGACAATTCTTGTATCGTTTACACGCTTCGCACTGATACCTCACGTTACTACAATATATTTCGTGCCTCGTTCTTTACCACGAAACCCAGCAGGCACAATTTATTATATATATAATATACACATACAGTGGCTCACATTCATATTCGTATAACTAGCCGTAACGTTGCAAGCACTGACACTTTGAACGTTCATTTCACCTCCTTAGGATGGTATTTCGATAAAAAAAAAATTAGTCCGCACATATATTACGATACTACATATTTAACAAAGAAATTTTTTATTTCTTGATGTTTTAACTTTTAAGTAAAATTTTTTGTTTTTATTGAAATTTTGTGTGTATATAGAGTACAGTAGTAACATAATGTATATGTAATTAGCAAAAGTAACAAAAACTTCTTATTTTGTCCTTCTTTATATATATAATAAATGTATCACTATTTTGGTTCTACTAAAATTCGAAAAATATTTTTCACTCAATCTTTTACAGTTCTAAGAAAAGATTACTTTATCAAGAGTGAGTTTGGTATGCGTTTGGTAAAATGGAACCGAGGATGACGTCTCACTTTGTACCTGAACAAATATGACCTTCACCTCATCTACTTACGTACGTCTGTTCGCTTACTTTCCCTTTCTCTCTTTCTCTCTTTACATTTCGTATAAATGCATTTAAATATACATGTATAAATATCCATTTCTAAACATCATTTAGAAGAATAAGCTATTTACATCTTTTAAACAAAACAATTTATCAAAATTTGTATTTGTAACTTGATGTTCAATAAATTCTCATACATAGCTTTTTAAAATGTATTACCTATTTATTAAATTCAATTAAAAATATTTAGTAGCTATACAAATAAAAAAATCAAGCTTAATAAATTAAAAACACTAAAATTTCTACCTGATTAATAATTAACTCACGACATTCGCGTCAATATACAATAAATATTTAAGAAAAATAATAATCAAAACACACATACACCCACACAAATACAATGCGTTCTATTAATATTAATAGGCAATACTATTCTCTCAACTGTTAATTATTCAATAATATTTCATACAAGATATTGCAATAAAGTTCTAAATATTTCAACAAATACTTTTCCTTTTAGATTGTAATTTTTGAACGAAATCAATTTTAATAACGAAAATTTTACTTCTTCGATAGATTTTAAATATACGGAAAAAACTGAGAAACATTGTTACACTTTACAATTAATAAGTGTTAAATATTTCTTTTGAGAAAGTTAGTAATAAAAATACAATAACACTTATCGTTATGATTTCCAAGATATAAATAATGTTAATACAAATTTTTCCTATGAAATCATTTTCTTAATATGAAAAACACCATTTCTTATTTGTTTATAAAAAATATAAAAAAGATATTTTAAGTAACTAAATGAACTTTTTTTGTTTAAGAGACGAGAAAAGTAAGATCTACAAAATTATAAGATACTGATATAACAATGCTGCTCATTTCTAAAAATATTTGATGAAAACACCTAATAAAGCCGTTGCTATCCTCTGGTTTCCCGGGCAATCGGGTCGAGCGTCATCGATCCGAGTACTTTTTACTCTCCTATGCAATTATTTCTATAGGGTTTACAGTTTTATTCCATTTTAAATCACTTCATTTTTTGATAATTCCCCAAAATATGATTCTCACAACTTTTAGTATTAACAATTATGAATATATCCGTATATAGTACGATATTAAGAGTTATGATAATTTTAGCTACTGAGATGTTTCAAAATATTTGAAAATCATTTCTGAGGAAAAAATCAACAGTGAATGAATGAAAAACATTTCAATGACAATCGTTTAAATTTTACTTTCCTAAAATGGAATTACGTTAATGAAATTCAAGATAATTACTATAAACGCTGGTTAAAAAATAAAGATCCATAAGAGACTAGATACATTTTCTATTCCAGATCAATAGCATAAAATAAATATAAGAAATAATTTTTTACTGATAGGTCAAAATATATTATTTTTTATTTATATGGATTATATTTGTAAGGAATTTATATTACATCTTTTGATAGAAAATAATATGATGTAAATGTTTTAACTTCAAACTTAATTTCTTTTATAAAATAACAATTATTAAAAATTCATTCCTTACATTTCTTAAAAACAATGATAAAAATCGAAGATCGAAAGTATTAAACAGTACTACGTTATTTTATAAACGATGAGTGTTTGTTTACTAGCAAGATTAATTGTACCAGTAATAATAAAAGTAGTTCTACAATGAACCAAAAACTAAAAACGAATTAGATCAAGTTATGAAAAACGGAAACGTTAATTTAAACAAAAATTATGACAATACTTTCATAATCACTGGTACGCATATTGTATGTTGTATACATATGTATATATAAAGTTAGTTATAAAAACCCATTTGCACTTTCAAATACGTAGAATAAAAGAGGAAATAACAGTGTGACTTATGTTTGTTACAAAAAGATGTAATAAAATCAAAAATATGACCCTACGAGAATCTTGATACAATTTTTATTTTTATTTTTTTGATTAACTTTTATAACTATTTACAAAGTGTTTCACAAAACTACGTCTTTAAAAAAGTTGAATATAAGAGGAAATATCGTAAAGTAACATTAAATAACATGAAATGATAAGTATTTATATACATTAACATAGAAAAATGTTTGGAATAATTTATCATTAATATTTTTTTATAGAAAATGAAAATTTCATCAATTATTACAGTCACAGAAGTATAGATTTCTATTTAAAAAAAATGCAATTGCATTTTTCAGAGACACTACTGCATAACATTAATTCAAAAATTTGCTTGATTCCATATATCATATAATTCTGCTTTAGGTATACCTTTTTTTCAATTTTTTTTATGAATTAACCAGGTTGAGTGAAACACACTGTATACTATAGTAAGTAGAAATTACGGTATAAATAAATAGAATCTCAAAAGAACTTTTATCCTGAACTACATTCGCTTTTCATGAATTTTTCTCATATCTCATTTTACTTCAAACATTAATTTCAAAGCACTAACTTTTTTTCGATTCAGATTTATTTTGTATTTAATATTTCTACAATCATATTTATGAGAACAATTTTTTCAAGTATATCCAGTACATACAATAAATTTTAATCATTAACGAAACCATATACATTGAGGTCAAATAATGAAAGCAATTCCTTTTTAGGTCACAGAATTAAACATAAATATCTGAAGGTTAACTACATTTTCCTAAATAAGAATGTTATGTTTTCAACGTATAAAATGCCGTTCGCATTTAAGATGAGTTCAAAAGCCTAGTGTACAAGGCTATAAACATGACCAAGTGATCTTGGAATAATGTTATATTAGTGCTTATACATTATATCATACGCACCATCATAATAGATGTTTCGACTTCTAACCTTGAACTTTTCCAAACAATACACTTTTAAAACATCACTACAAATTTTATTGTTACTGAAACTATTTTCCCCTCTTTTCATAAAACGCTTTAATAATCGTGAAATTGAAGTATACTGTCGAATAACTATTGTCTATATTTTATTAAACAATTTTTATCTTAATTTTTATTTCTCTCCATCCTTCTACTGAATACTGAAATTTAATTATTCATTGAAGTTAATATAACAGATAAACTTTTTTCTTTAATCAACTTAATTCGCAATGCAAGCAACATTTAAAAAAATGCAATGACGAATTTTACGATGCATCAAATAACTAAGTATCAATGTAGTATTAACTTCGATAACAGTTCAATCATTATTCTATTCAGTTTTCTTTTAAAGAAAGAAATTTAAGTGTTACTCTTTAATTTAATAAATTTTTGCATAGTAGTTTGGAATAACAAAGCTACTGAAACATGATGTTCAAAGAATCAGCAATTTCATAACTGCTGAATATAATATAATACATTAACGAAATTTATAAAAATATTTCCATTTAATTATTTAACTGCTGTTATAAATTTATTTTTTGTTTTACACGCGATTTGTGACAATATTTTTACAACTGATATAATATTTTAATAATATTTGAAATTTTCTTGTAACGCATTCATAAGAATAACTGTCGAAAGGTGATAGAATGATGTTAAAATTTAAATTGTTTGAAGTAGGGAAAATGATGTTTCTGAAAGAGTTGTTAGTAAACAAACTCGAAGGATTTTCACTTCACTTTCACATTTGGCGATTAAAAAGAAAAAAATACAATATTAAAGATAAATCACAATTTCCTAAACTATAAGTGTACTTTGGTAGAAAGAAAACTACGTATCCTGATCTCTCAAATTTGACTTTTATAAAAGTAAAAAGAACCCAACATTTTTCAGATTTTCTTCTTCTCACTCCTTTTTTTTGTTTGACTGTTTAAGGTCACATAAACCTAAGTTATTAGTGACCATGTTTTGTTAGGACGCTTTTGTTTATTTTGTGTGAAAAAGAGAAGAGATTTTGTATTAAAACAGTTTGATAGAGCCACAGAAAATAGATATATGAAATATGTAAATACAGTTGATTACGAAAAAATATTTAGATCGTATATAAATCAAACTTACAAAAAATATCGTAATCCTCAGTGGAATATAACTTGAAGGCAATTTTAATAATCAATCACTGTATATGTAATCAACAAACACAGTAGGAAAGTCAAAAGTATACTGACAGATGAATATGTTTCTATATCTACTGTATCTACTTGAAATATCTATTTTCCCTTACTCTGTAATTTGAACGATTTTTGTGAGGAACAGGCGAATGCACAACAATGATCAGAAAAAGAAAAAGAGATGTGTTTAATTACTCACCGATGTTAACGATTCTTATTCCTTCGTCGTCCAAAAACTTCAATGCCACCGACACATTTTCTAATTTCTGTGACCTGAAGATGGGCCTCTGATTGTGCTTCGGAAGTTTCTTCTGGGCGAGCACCTCGATCAAAGTGATCAGTCGAAGACCATCGGACAAATCGCATTCCAGATCACCAATGTGTATGTTCACTCCTTTCAGCTTCTCGTTCGCCCATCTCGTGAACGTGTTCTGCTGTATTTTTTTCCACTGAGCATCCTCAAGCAAATCTTGCTCAAACATGTCGTCCTCCTCCTCGCTATTCTCGCACTTGACTGACTTATCGTTCTCGCACATTTTATCGGCCGGCTCGCTCCTACGGGACGACATTGGTAATGGTGAACAAGATGGTGGTGGAATTTGTCTTCGTGTGAGTTCGCGCGTTCTACACGGTAACCTCCCCCCTCACCCGCCTTTTCCTATCCCCACCATTACTCACCCCTTAACCGACCTAAGCTCGCTATGTACTATGACTCTGTACTCTACACACCAAAGATCGTCCGCTTTTTCTCTTTCTACTTTATCTTCCCCTATGCGTGTGCATCTCGTACTCTATTATAAGTATATATTTGATACACAGTATCAACGAATATTATACCCAATAATAATGAAAAGTATCGCACAAGCTCATTGTTTATGTTTGTATTTCTAATTGTGTTCAATTGATTAAATAATTTCTAATTATATTTGAAGAGCTTTGAAACAATTTTAATCGTTTATTCTAACCTATGGTGTATATTAATAAATTGCTTGTGTTTGTTAATTGTGTTGAGACAATCAGTTAAAAAGAAAACAGCAAATTGATGAAAATTTATTAAATTTGTTTCAATTCATGTACTGTTGCCGCCTCGTCTTATTATTTTGAATGAGAAGGAGGTATAAAATCACTATATTTATACATTACACTATCTTACAGTATATTACTTATTTTTACCAGCTCAATATAAATTTACGTAAAACAGTTTTCATTCTTATTAATGTCAGCTCTACAAATTCAATATTTTACTTATAACCCTAATAAAGCGTGCATTCAATTAAGTATTTATTTCGAATAAACACTACATAAGCGAATAATATTCAAATAGCGAATTGCGATGAGTGAAACGCGTGCCAAATTACTTAACTCGGTTATATCAACTGTTGCACACCGACACCAGAGTATCAATTTTTTTTTAATTGAAATTATTAGTTTTGAAGTATTGTTTCGATAAATCATTTCTTTAGAAGATGGTAAAAATTACGTACAATAGGCAGAAGCAAAATGTTACAACCTAAGAAACTTTCTTTAAGTTTTTCAGTAGGATTTTATTGAACTGAAAAAAAATTATAAAAATAGCGAGGCTACCAAAATAGTTTTTTAAACGAACTTTCAATAGGTCAAGAGGTCTTTTACACCCAAGTAGTCAAACTCATAGATAGAGTGGTATAAATCGGAATTAATATTGAAGTAATTTGTTTTCAAAAGCTAATTTGTATTAATCTAAACATATAACACCTTCCCGCCCCCCACCTTTAAAATTCTTTTTATTGCAAATTACTTATTATTAGCGTACGGGAGATAACGTTTTATATTTTTTTTAAATAAATCTCAATTTAAGATTTAATGACATAAAATATTTAATCAGAGTTTCTGATCACCAGGAGCGTCACTATAAACAGAAGCCCCTAAGAAGCCCCTATATATATATATATATATATATATATATATATCTTGATATTGAAACACTGTTGAATCTTAAATAAGTAAAACTAAATTGAACGAGTACATCTTCAGTCTGAATCGATATACCTAAGAAGTGTTCTTAGATACTTAATAGTCGATTAATTTTTCTCTCCTTTGAATCATCGAAAATTTTTATGGTATAAAACTGTGTATTAAAATATATACGTACATAAGTACCTACAACAAATTGTGTATAATAACTATACATATATGACTAATAATATGTGAATGGAAAAAAGAAACAATGATAAAAACAAACAAAATTTTAACGAGTCAAATAAGTAGAAGTTCTTAATTTTAAAACTACAGTAGAACCTCCCTTATCCAAACACTCATTATCTGTACATAGTACCTCAACATTCTACTATCTGAACAAGGTCTTGTCCAACAATAGTTCTTTATTTTTTAATATCTATTTCTTAATATCTATTCATTTAAATAAGTTAGGTTTAGCATAACAAATTTTTTATTTATTATATTCTAAAATTTTATTCCCAAACAAAAGCTCATCGAAATTGAATAAAATACTGATAGGTCGCTCTTTAAGAAGTGTTTAACATACAGAGATTAGTACCTACATTATGATCTATTTTCATAAAAGTTATAAAATTTAACGTGAACAAACAGAAATATAAATTAACATGCACTGACATTCTTTCATTTCGGTAAAAGTACGCAACATTAAATAGCTACAAAATCGGAAAATAATGTATAGTGCCAATTTAACTGTAGATGAGTTATCCGTAGAAAAGATCTTTAAATTATGTCATCGGTCAACAGTATCTAATATAGTAAGAACCGCAGCGCTGATTCCTTTTATGGAATAGTCACCTTCCATTTCCTTTTCTGAGAAGTTTCTTGGTTTATCCACGAATCTAACGTTCCGTTTCAACAACTGAGTAAGAAACAAGAGTTAGATCAGTTTAAATGATAGCAACCGTACTATTTAAATAATTATTGTTACAATTGCATACCAAATCGATGAATACAAAAATGAGCAGTTGAATTTTATTACTTTTATTAAAATTACTTTTATTACCTCAAGTGTAAAAAGATATGCAGAGAATTTAACATAAATGGCATATTGTTTGTCAATACTAAAAGTACAAATTTTTATTTTTGTTTATCTTTAATAAATTTTTTATTATCACATACTATATGCAATGAACACTAAGTACTTGAAAAATCTTTATACAAACTTTTTAATATATAATAAATTTTCGTGAAATCCGCCGCCACTTAAAAATTACCACAAACTATAAGATATAGCCTGTTCACATTACATCTAAATCCGCCTCAACAGCTAATACACAATTAATAGAAAATAAAGAACAAAGGGATGACTTCGCGTTAGGTACCTTATGCATTCGAATTACATGCAATTGGTATAATTTATTAATCATAATCTATAACTTCTTTCAGACATTTTTTCCTTTTTTTGTAAGTTATACAGAAATGAAACAAAGTATAATGAAATTATAGTAGATTAAAAAAATATATTAAATATATATAAAAATTTATATAAAATATAAAACCAAAGAATAAAAGTGTTTAATCTTTTCATTCATAATTGACCAACTCTAATATACTATGTATATATGTTTTATTGCTTGGGAGAAGTAGCCAATGATTAGGGTAAACTACCCAGGAGATGGACAGTTTAATGATTCCTTAACACTGCAGCAATGTTTCGCTAACGTATTTGTATCAATTACGAAAAAAAAAGTGTTTTATATATTTAGAATGTATAAGGAATGAAACACAATAAGCATTAAAAAAAAATTAGTTTAAGTACGACTTGTGCCGAGTAGATGAACAATGTAGCCTGTAAATGAACGATTTTTTCACCGATAAATGGACGGATCAAAAAAAGAAAGGGAGACAGACAAAGATAGGCAGAGCCAAAAATATTAGCCGAAACTCCTTATAAATTAAACCACATATGTACAACACGTAATGATCAGATGCTAGCTTACATTACTTTGTAAGCAACCAAAAAGTTAACCTCACACCTACAGGAGGCTGTATTAAAAATCCCCTAGCATAATAAAGAAAGTATTTTTCCTTTAAAGCAAATATTTTACTGATAAGCAAATGCTTTTTCTTCGAAATAAAATAAGAATAGTACAGATTAAACATCTAGTTTTTATATAATTATCAATTAACTTTCAATTTGTCCATCTAATGGCGCTGTCCATCTACTGGGCAGTTTACCGTACTAACCACTTGGCGCAATCTGTTTCATACCAGTGGGAATAAGTGTCGTGTAAGTTTCGAAATTTGGCAAGCGAACATCTTCCGAAATACTACTACATACATACATACTTACATTATAAATGATTGTACTACCGTATTTTGTTTCATGGTATTATTAAAAGAGATTCAATGACTCAGCAGGTTCAAAATACTACAGGAATTAAAGAAATGTAAATAATTGTTACGATACATATTGTGTAGATGATTATTTTACAGAAATACTTCGATATCATTGTACATATGTGTGTATTTATTTACAATCCAAAACTCAACGAAAAAAGATCTTTCTGGAGTCAACGTTCTAACCTACAATTCTCACATGTAGATATATACATTCGCAACTAACTTCTGATGATTCAATATCTGTTTATAGAGTGTGTCCTATGCAAAAGAAACCTTTGACGACATCATAGTTTCCTGTTGAAACTTTTAATTTGATGACTGAATATTATATTTCTCGTAAGTCCAATAATATCAGTACAGTCAGAATAATAATAATTATTAAAGAAACGAGAATGTGCTAGCTAGAAATAGTTAAAAGATATATTAAAAGGTATATTTGACGAAAAATGTAAACGTTTTCATATTGTTACCCAGTTGTCACTTTACAAATAAGTATAGTGCATTGCAAAAGTAACATTAATTTTAAATATTGCTTTTAATATCGAGATACATAATTTCTAATTGAAGTACACGCATGCGTACAGTACTGAATACCTTAATGAATGTTACTCGTTCACGAGTATGTTTACAATTAGATATGTACCTTTTCTCCAGATAATTTCAAGGTAAACTAAAATCAATGAGACATCTGTTTAATCTCGAACGAAGTGAAGCTTCTGTTACAAAACAAACCTTATAATATTTAGTTAATGCTCTATTCAATATTATGATGTTATTATGATTTGTAACGATAAGTTTATATGAAACATTCGTGAAGATGGTTTGATTTCAAGTTTTTGAAGAAATGCACAAATAAAGGGTCTCATGTGATCACATAGAATAAATGAACCAAATAACTGGTACCATAAAATGTTTCATGCGTATGAAGTACAGTAAAACAAAATAGTTTAACGGTAAATATAACCATTTATAAATTCCAAGTACTAATTAGTAGATATTATCGCCAAATGGGTAAACTGACAAATATAATAGGAAATTAATCAATTCCATACTAAATTACGATGTGCCTCCTGCAAGTTAGTGCCAAGGTATTTTTAGAATACACAGATATACGTGCCTTTTTTCCAAGGTCTAATCTTGCGTGCAAAAGATAAATTTTATCGTTGAAAATACCATTCAAACCAAAGGTGTACAATGCATTGTATTAAATATTATCATCAAACAAAACAAGTCGAGATAAATATTAGGCAATCTCCAATTTTATAACCGGATAGGCAAGACTTTACAATCGCTCGATCTCACTATCGAAAAATGAGAAAATAATTAAGAGCATTTAATCGTTCAACAGCTTCCGCGAGAATTTAAAATAGTGGCAACGGATCTTTGAATATTATAATTAAAAATGAATAAGGAAATTAAAGATTATTATAAAACAATTTTAAATTAAGCCAATTTTTAGCTGGAAACAAATTTCAGAAAAATCTTTATTCTGAGAAATGTATTCTAGTGTGGTACAAAGTTATTTACATTTTTGGAATCTATTTTTCACAACGAACACGAATCAATTTAAATTACGGGCGTAATCGTTCATGCATATTACATAGCAAAATATAAACTTTGCTACTTCGATACATAATTTCAATTTGTTAATTCAATTGAAATTGAATTAATCATGAATGGATTATACTTTTCAATATCTATTGTTCCGATATTTGTAACGTCAACGAATTTAAAAACCATTGTACACATTCGTCACACGTTAATTGTTCGAAGTATAAGCCGTCGCTCACTCGACTACTAATTAGTATCACTTCTTGATATTAATGTTATCTTTGAAACAGGTTAATAAGAATCGCAATTTCAATTGTATACACATAATATAAACAAACATCAGGTGTATGTATTATATAGCTATTCTGTTTTTGTCAGTTTATGTTTAAAAAAGCGTAATCCATATTTATTTCTGATATCAAATAAAATTTTCATTCATAGATCAGTTCAGCAAATTGTTAGAAAAGAATATTTGAAACGTTCAAATTATAATACATAAATGTCATTGTGACAACCTTCCTGCACTCGCTACTAGGTGGGATATAGCACCACCTTTCTTGCAAGTGCTCGAGTCGAGTCACGGTTACCATATATATACGAGTTCTGACCTATCCGTTCCTATCCCTGTGTCTAAGCACGGGCCTGCTAGGTAGCCTTGCTAATGAGTCTTCTGGCAGGCCCCAGATGAAACACCCCTTCCTATTCCTTTTCCTTCTCTCACTTCCAACACAGCCACATCATTATCATTATATTATCCCATCCTATTATTACTATTTCGATGTACAACGTGTGTAATAATTTAATTAAAAACATTTTAACAATAGTAATCTATTTCAGATTCATAATCAATTTTTATCAATTTACATTCTTCATTTGATTCATAGTACATTTTCAAGTTTTGTATACAATTAATCATCCTCGAATGGTAAAAGATTGGAATTTGCAAAATGAAAAGCAACATATTCAAATATAACCTGAACCTAACCTGAACCTGTATTTCAATATATAATAATGATAAGTCTTGTAAATGCAGTTAGTAATTCACTATAACGATCCTGTTTTAAAAAAAAGGAAACATAGGGAAAGATGTTTTAAATGCATAAGTTCAAAGCATGTGTATGCATATGCACACGTATATATAGGGTGTTCGGAAGAAGCTAGGAGAAATTTTAAGAAGTAATTGTATTCGTTAACATAAGACGAAAATCAAAAGTGACAAAATTTTGTTTAAGACATGGTTCATTAGTTATTAACAATTAAAGATTGACCCAAAATTCAATGGGTCTAGGCAACCCACCGTACATTGCCGTTTGTATACGCAACCACGCACAGGCGAAGTCAGGACCGTAGCGATAAGAGAATTACAACGCTTACCTCGTAGAGCCCAAGAATAATTGGTCGTCACTCGAGTGACACGCGATGCAAAATCAACACTTCCATTATGTTCCAAAAAATATTAAATAAACGTTAAATGACATTAAACCTACTTACTCGCACAATCCACAAAAGCATCTCCAAATTCGCCCATTGGATTTTTCGAGTAAAGGGGGTAAATGATCTTTTAAAGTAAATAACAAAAAAGGAAAGCACCCACACGTATTTAAATCACGACTGTCCAGTCTGCGAGTATTCATCAAACAATACACATGCATAGCGATTGTCCCGTTCACGAATTTGCATCAAAAAGTACATACGCATCACGACTTGTCTTTATACAAGCAAACACAATTAATATTAATATCTTATATATTAATATCAATTTAACATAATTCGATAACGCTATTTTCCTTCAGTTTCTAATTTGGTTGAACAAGTGAGATATTGAAACCATCAAAATTTAACATACCAATACAAAGAGCTATAATTATCGATATGATGTATGAAAAATTAAATTGTTGCAATTTTTCATCACAGTGCAATGTTAGCTAATAAAGTTACAAATTCTGTTTGCATTGTCCACGAAATGTACACAACTTATTTAAACATTTGCCCACGGTACATCTCCATAGAATATTAACGACATACTAAACACGTTCGCAATAACGCAAGTTTTCATTTTTGCTGAAACAAGATATTTTTGTATAAAAATCCTATGTTAGTTCAACGATGTAGAATGCACTGTAGCCGGTTAGGTTATGACTGATGATCGTTCTCGATAATTGCGTTAGAAAATCGATATTTGTTTTGATATCGATTGCATTCGACTGCCAGCACAGATCAGTCGTTAATGAAACGTGTTATAATACGGTTTAGTAATGTCGACGCGTGATTACATCATTGAGCTTATACATTAAACCTATAGAATATTCAATTATATCTAATGTTAGTGAATAATGTGCAGTTATTGTTATTTTGTTAGATTTCTATTATGGTGTATATAAAGTATGTATATCGTAGAGTGATATAAACATAGGATTCTTATGCTGAAAGGTCTTGTTTCTGCAAAAACAAAAGCATGCACGGTTGTCAACGTGTTTACTGTAACATTTATAGTACTGTATGAGTGCGAACCGTAGTCAAATGCTTAAATATGTTGTGTATTTTTTGTGAATACTGCAAATAAATTTTGTAAATAAACTGCAACAATCTTATTTTTAGAGTTATTTTTATCGGTGTGTTAAATTCTACTGATTTCAATATCTCGTTTGTTCAACTAAATTAGAAACTGTAGGGAATAGTGAACTTGCATTATCGAACTTCGTTAAATTGTACTTTATAATATTAATATGTGTAGACTTATGTAATTAATACTGTGAGTGCGTGATACATATAGACAATTGTGATGCGTGTGCATCTTTTAATGCAAATTCACGAACGGAAGAATCGCTGTGCGTGTGTATTGCTTGATGAACATTCGCGGACGGGACAATCGTGATTTAGATACGTATAGGTGTTTTATCTTTCTGTATTATTTGCTTTAAGAGATCATTGACCCTTTTTATTCGAAAATCCCAATGAGCGAGTTTTGACATGCTCTTGTGGATGTTGCGAATAAGTAGGTTTAATGTCATTTAACGTTTATTGAATACTTTTTGGAAAATGACTGAGGTGTTGATTTTGCATCGCGCGTCACTCGAGCGACGAACAATTTTTTCTGAGCCCCACCAGGTAAGTGTCTCTTATCACTACGGTTCTGACTTTGCCTGTGCGTGGTTGCATATACAGACAGCAATGTACAGCGGGTTGCCTGAACCCATGGAATTTTGGGTCGATCTTTAACTATTAATAACTAATTAACCGACCCTTAAACGAAATTTTGTTACTCTTGATTTTCGTCTTATTTTAACGGATACTATCGCCCCTTAAAATTTCTCCTAGCGAACAGCCTGTGTACATATAAAATATAAAAAATAGATTTTGAAAGCTATTCTTAGTTTCATTGAAACAGCGATTTAGAGATCTGGTCAACTTCGATTAGGGAACACTGGATTGGATGATGCACACTGACATGGAGAAAGGCATCACTTTCGTAGGGTAAACCGTTCCAAGTGTTAGAATAGAGAATACTGAATAAAATAGAGGAAACAACTATCAACTGTTTGTTTTGTAAACGATAAACGCTAACTGTATGAATTTCGGCACACTACCTTATTTACGGTGTAAAATGGAATTATCAGTAAAGTGTATGTATGTGGACACCAGCGACTCTGTTTTGAACGTAATTCACATTTGCACAGTTTGAACGCACCTTAGAACATAAACACAACTGAAATTTGTACGATAGTAAGATAGAGGAGGAGGAATTCTTTGCACTATTCGTCGCGATTTACAAAGGTTTACTGACGTTTACCGCCACCGAATTTGGAAGAGAGGGAAAACGTAGCGAACGAACTCCGAGAATAGCTATCCCCTCGTCTTCAACACCCTCCCACTCTAACGGGCGAACTATATATACCCACGCTGATCTGTCTGTCTCTCATTATCCCTTTTTTTCTCTATTCACATTACTATTGTCCATTGCAACTTTACAATTTTATCTCGTTCCTTACTTCGTACCTCGATGTCCGTTGTTTTCAATTTTACTGACATTACAAATATTCATTCACAGTCGCGTAAGATTAAAAATGAAACCTTCGAATAATTTTAACGATCCTAATTGAATTGATTAAGCATCGAGACTGAGTTGTTAATGGTATCTGCAGATTTATTGATGCTTCAAACGCCCTGAATGTAAATTAAAATTATTAACCTTATTAGTCAATTATCGCGATGCTAGTTTCGAGGCGACTTCTGAAATATTAGTACAAGCGCAATTGTAAATGCAGTACAAGGTAACTACTTACGTATACTAATCACGTCCTGGGTTTATTATACTTATGATGCAGAATTGTGAAAGCAAATTTTTCACATTAAGCGTTGAATTCAGAAGATAAACAACATTCAAAATTTAAACATAATCGACAATATCCAGAGAATATAATTAACAAACTAAAAAATATTTATTGTTCAGATTGTGTCACTTAAATCAAACACTTAAATTATTATTTTCACTACTACTGAAATTAAGACAAAAAGTTCCTAAGAAAAGTTTAAATGGTATCAACGCGTGCATCATAGTTGTGAAAAAGAAGAAGCTCTTTCAAGATCATCAAAATTTTTTTTAGTTTTAATTGAAGTAAAAAGAGAAAGCATTTTTACATTAAAAAATTGTAATATTGTAATGTTCTTATAATTCAGAAAAAAACAATCGACGTATAATATATCAAGTTACTAAAAATAGACACAAAACCGAAGGTACTCTTAATATTTAAATATTTATGATTTAATGGTATTACCGCCACCCTAGCGTCGTTCTACAGTTCATTCATGTACAGCACAGCTATTTTGGCACATAAAAATTGATTTTTCATAGACATCAATGCCAACCCGATTTAACTCAAATAATAAACTACTTTGTCATTTAATTAAGTGAAATATAAACATATTGTATAATTGTATTGTATAATAAACCCAAATTGTTTTAAATAATTTCTTATTTCTTATGTAATGATATTTTTTAAATTTCACGCTCACCTCTCTATTCTATTTTTGAGGCAATTTTATGTAATAAAATTTCAAAATCACTTTTTGAACCTCTTGTCTGCCTTTGTCTTCTACACTTAATTCTCAAAGAAAATAAGTGTAATTAACATTATTGTTTTCCCTATGGGATTACAAGAGAGTTCCGTTCCTTTACATCCTCCTTATTTTCTCACCTCGCTTATTCCTTATATAAAAATTTAATTAACAAAAATAAAGTACAGCTAAATTAAAATTAACAATAAGTATAAAAAACAAAATTCCAGAATAATAATAACCTTACATATTATTATATTTATGTACACTATTTACATGTTAATACAATAATATCTCCTCCCTCCCGTTCCTGCTCTTAATTCTCAAAGAAAATAATTTTCATATTAATAATTTACCTTAAAAACAATGTGTTGTTACCTTTTTCTAAATTAAAAAGTACATCGTTTATCCAGAAAATTCAAGGAATTAATATCTTTATAAATTTATACACTTTTTTGTCTCGTAACTCGTGCCACGTGTAACACACTTATAATGCATTGTCCGGTTCAAATAAACGCTTATCTTTCTCATTGCGCGAAAACAGAACGAGATAAAATTATGATTCAACCTAATATCAGAAAATTTAGAATTAATGCAATAAAATAATTGTATACGAGTGATATAAACATTTCTACGAAGATCGAGAATCGTTGAAAGATGATAAGAAAGTGGTCGTGATCATTTCTGCTCAACCAACTTGTTCTCTTCACGAAAAACCTATTGTGAATTGTCTATTTTACAAATATACAGGGTGTTCGGATAGCCTTGGGCTTAAATTGAAAGAGTAACTCCCTGAGACATTCTAAGACGAAAATCAAAAGTAACGATTGTGCGTTTGAGGCTTTGTTTACGAGTTATAACTAGTTAAAGATATCGTTTAATCCGGACCGTTCGACGCTTGAGAGCGGGTAACCGAGGCAACTCGGTCGGTAACGTCGCTGAGTCCACAGTGATGCTCAAGAGTCGAACGGTCCGGATTAAACGATATCTTTAACTAGTTATAACTCGCAAACAAAGCCTCAAACGCAAAATCGTTACTCTTGATTTTCGTCTTAGAATGTCTCAGGGAGTTACTCTTTCAATTTAAGCCCAGGGCTGTCCGAACACCCTGTAATGTACTTACATAGTGAATTGTATACTCAGAACAATCGGTCGTGTGCAGTTGAATTTGTACCAAAGCAAAAGGCAATTTCTTATAACTAACTACGTATGTTATTGATGAAAAGAAATTGTTGATAACAATCTTATATCCACCTTACTCTACGAATTTAATCTTTAGAGAAGAATTCTTCTCATTTTCAAAAGTTCCAAGTTCTGATGAAAGAATAACAATAAGAGTTCCTTATAGAAATCCGAGAAATAATTAACAGTTATTTAAAAACATCCCAAAATAGATTTCTTTAAAGCTTTTCACTTGGCATAATATCAATACACTTTTTATTGATTTGGCTCAAGAAAGTCAGAACGAATGATATAGAGGATGAATTGTTTAATGTAAACACCTTAAATTACTCTGCAATTACTGAATCGATAAAAATCTTTTGTGTCACATAATATGGTTCCATGAAACTTTTAACACATGGCGAACTAGACATTTTATTACTAACCGTTCCCAGTGGTCGGGTATTTTTTTGCGTCAAATATTTTTAAATTAGTGACGATTTGTTAGTAGTTAAAAATCATTGTCATGTGAAATATTTATTTTCAACAACTTTAGAAATGAATGATTTTTTTATATTTTTCAATAAGTAAAAATTTGTACAAATTAAAAATTTTTCAAAGTATAATATCTAGTAAAGTATGTAATTAAATGAAGTAGAACACCAGAAAGCTTGCAAACGTAACAAGTTTCACTTCTTTTTCCGTTGATTTGCCGATAAATTGTCCGCAAATATTTCTGTAATATTGTTAATCATTTTGTCGCTATCGATATTTCAAGGTTTCAAATAATTAATTCGCAATACAAATTACTAAAAACTGCCCTTGACTATCACGTAATAACTGTGCGATATTTCGCCAACGGCCTCTAACGGCACAATATGAAAGACGAGATATGCCGTGACTGACTCCGAACGACGAAATATCTCGTCAACTGCCCCTAACGACGAAATAGGAAAGACGAGATATCTCGTCATCAGTCCGCAATATGTTAAGAGCGCACTCTACTGCAAACCTTTACGAATTTTTTAATGAATTTTTCGTTTTTCTACATCTTCTTAAAATTATTTTGAAAGGTGTATGTTTAAATATGTTTATAATTTCCATGTTTACAATTACTAAAGTTAACAATGTTATGGGCAGTGGTGTACTACTAAAAGCGATAGTACAGAACGTTCATTGACTTAACCTAATACGAAGTATTAAAATAAAACAATAATTATCTGCATTTCTTATAATTGCAAAAATGGATAATTCGAAAATTAAAATCTTTGTTTAAGATTTGTTTGTAAATATTTATTAAACATTTCAAAAGTATAAAAAACAGTACCCGAACGTCGACTTCGTGATAGGTGGCGTGTGGGTTACGTGTGTGGTGAACGAACTGGAAAGAAATTTTGTAAAATATTTGCGAAATAGGTGTATAGGAGTGGAGAAGGGCGTGAATAATAGGATTAGGCGAACAGGAGAAATAAAAGTGTGGGCAAAGGTAGGTAAGTGAAACAGGTTAGGATGAGAGAACGAAGCGTGGCAGAGAAAGCAAGAGGTACAGGGACTGTCCGGTCGGTAAAGAGGAGCCCGGGGCCGGATGATAAAGCAGAGGGGGTAAGCGTGAAGGAAGTGATAACAAAAATGGAAAAGGACTACAGGGAAAGGGAGGAAAGAAGGGAGAGCTGGAGAAATACATGTTAGTCAAGAAAGGAGGGAACACAGAGGAGAAAGAAAGCAAAGGGGTAGAAAGAGTTAAAGAAGTCGAGGGACAAGAGAAAGGATTAAAGGAGGGGACGTCAGGGGAGGAGGAAAAAGAATATGACGAGACTGGGGTGGACAGTCTACTGTCAGAAATGTTGAAGGGGATAAAGAACGAAATGAAGACAATGAGGGAAGAAGCACAAAGAAATAAAGAGGACTTGTTAAGAGAAATGAAGGAAAGAGAGATCAGATGGGATAAGGAGAAGAGAGAAATATGGGAAAGACTAACGGTCCTGGAACGTAAGATAGAGGATATACACAGGAAGGATAATGAAGAGGTAACAAGTAGAACAGATGGTGCAAGCATAGAAAGCAGGTTACAGGACATGCAGCAGAAGTAACGAAAAGGGAAAGCAAGCTAGCAGGGAAAAGGATATTTTTAGATAATGATTTATCGAGAGGGGAAAGGGAGATACAAAAGGAAATAAGGCAACTAGCGAGGACTGAAAAAAGCAACGGACGAAAGGTGAAAATAGGATACCAAAAAATTAATATTGACGGGGAGTGGTTTAAATGGCAAGATATTGTAGTGCGATGGGAAAGGAAAAATTTTTAGATAAACCCGAGGGACAGAGGAAGGAGACAGAAAGGCAGGGGCGAGAAATGAAGTTTTTATTCTTGAATGTTGCAGGGCTGGTAGGAAAGGACAGAGATTTTTGGAATTTCATTAAAGATTTTCAATTTGTAGGCCTAGTTGAAACATGGGTAGAGAAGAAGAACTGGAAGAAGTTAAAGAACAAACTACCAAGGGGTTATGTATGGAAATGTCAGCCAGCAATAAGAAAGAGTAGAAAAGGTAGAGCTAAAGGGGGAATTATAAGAGGAGTTATAAAGGAATGGGAAGTGAAGGAAGAGGTGAGGGAAGGTAATGGTGTAGGACAGAGAAAGGCAAGGGTAGAAGGGAAAGTATGAAACATCTGGACGATATACTGTGGAGAGGGAATAAGAAGCTGGGGCAAAGTATGAATGAATTAATGAATGAAGAGGAAGAAAATGAAACTATAACCGGAGGAGACTGGAACTCGAGAATCGGAAGGAAAGGAGCGTTTTACATGGGAGAGGAAGAGGAAGAGAGTGAAGGAAGAAAATCGAAGGACACAACGATCAATGCGGAAGAATGCTGAAATTAACGGAAGATAAGGGATGGCACATACTAAACGGGTAAACGGCAGGAGACTATGAGGGGGAACATACGTGTCGGATTTGGGAAAAGCATTATTTAATTTGTACCTCCCCACCTAAAGGTGTACCGGTCGGGGGCAGGTAATTTTCGGACCGACCCCCGAACCTAGGAGTGTAAGGACGAGCAGGAAAGAATAAAGTTAGTCATTCAGAGGAATTTATAGAAAGCGGACCTCGAGTTGTTCTTATTTAATCCAAGTACCCTTGCTGCCCATCCCTAACACGCGTAGCATTTAGCGCATCTCCGCGACTTTGGTTAATTTCAATTCAACAATACGTATGTGGGTAAACGCGGGGCATCGGTCATAGATTACGTACTGGTGAAGACGACTGCGATGCAAAAGATTAAGGATTTTAGGGTAGAGGATGGGGTAGAGTCAGACCACTTGCCACTATGGGTTGAACTGGAGGGGCTATGAAAGGGAAGGAGAGGGAGGTAGAGAGAAGGAAAAGAGCAATAACTCAGTGGGATAAGGAGGCAATAGGGAGGAATATAGAGGATACAAAAGATACGGAGTTCGAGGCCACAGGTATTGAGGACAGTTGGAGGGAACTAAAAGAAGTGGTGAACAAAGGAGTAGTTATAAAGGAAGTAGGAGGAGAGGAAAAGAAGATAGGCTGGACCAAATGGTGGGACAGTGAATGTAGACGGCAGAAAAGACACGTTAAAAAAGTGTATATAAAATGGAAAGGAGGCAAAGCGGCAAAGGAGGAGTATGTTATAGAGAGAGGGAGAATAAGGGAGCTAGTAGAGAGAAAGAAAGAGGAGACGAGGGAAAGGGTCTGGAAGGAAATAGGAGAAGCAAGAACGCAGACAGAGATATGGAATTTCATAAATAAAGAGAGACAGAGGAAGAAAGAGATGGAGACGCAAATACCCATGGAGGATTGGGTAAACCACTTCGCACAGGAGTTGGGAGGGGTTAGGCATAAAGAAGAAGGTGTGAGAAGGGAAGAGTGTCGGGGAGCTGATGAAGATGAGGAGAAGATTACAGACGAGGAAATAGATCATCAGCTGACAAGATTAAAAAAGAAAACAGCGGCAGGCATGAATGGAATTCAGGCAGAGGCGCAGATGTACAGCAGAGGTAATTTGAGGAAAAGACTGTTTGAAATAGTGAAAGGAATTTGGAAAACAGAAGGGTTCCCGGACGACTGGAGGAAGGGGGTTATCATACCACTACATAAAAAGGAGATACAAAGGTTACAACGAATTATAGAGGTATCACGCTGTTATGTACGGCGTACAAATTGTATGCAGCAGTCCTGAAAGAAAGACTCATGAAGGACTTGGAAAAGAAGAAGATCCTAAACGACACGCAAGCGGAGTTCAGGAGGGAAAGATGCACTATTGATAATATCTACATGTTACAACATGTGGTCGATAGAGAAATAAGAAGAAAGGGAGGTAAAGTATATGGTTTCTTCGTGGACTTAAGAGCAGCATTTGATAGTGTGAACAGAGAAAAGCTGTGGGAAACGATGGAAAGAAAAGGGATAAGGAAGGGATTAATAGAAAGAATAAAAGAAATATACCAAGATGTGAAAAGCACGGCGAGAGTGGGAAAGGAGATGACGGGTGAATTTTGGACCAGAAGAGGAGTAAGACACGGCTGTGTTTTGAGCCCGACGTTCTTCGCGTTATACAGGGTGTTCGGACAGCCCTGGGCTTAAATTGAAAGAGTAACTCCCTAAGACATTCTAAGACGAAAATCAAGAGTAACGATTTTGCGTTTGAAGCTTTGTTTACGAGTTATAACTAGTTAAAGATATCGTTTAATCCGGACCGTTCGACTCTTGAGAGCGGGTAACCGAGGCAACTCGGTCGGTAACGTCGCTGAGTCCACAGTGATGCTCAAGCGTCGTTACGGTCCGGATTAAACGATATCTTTAACTAGTTATAACTCGCAAACAAAGCCTCAAACGCAAAATCGTTACTCTTGATTTTCGTCTTAGAATGTCTCAGGGAGTTACTCTTTCAATTTAAGCCCAGGGCTGTCCGAACACCCTATATAATAAATATTTAACACGGTAATAACGAATATGTATCATTCGTCTGATTCAGACGATTAAAAATATAAATTTCTTGATCTTTTTACTAGATTTAAAATGACCCTCTACCGGAAACAAAAATTCGAGTATACTAATTTATTCGTTTGCAGATAAGGTAGAAACATAAACTTTCCCGAAATATACTTCACCTGTTTCTTTATCATTGCAAAACTTGTGTATTATGCTGAATAAAAAAGAACACTCAAAGTCAACTCGTGGAAAAGCAAAACCTCGCAACAAAACGTGACAAACGATACCGTTTGGTTTAATGCCATTTCCAGTGTTCGTTACTCGTTACTCATCGTTACTCTTGATTTTCGTCTTAGAATGTCTTAGGGAGTTACTCTTTCAATTTAAGTCCAGGGCTGTCCGAACACCCTGTATTTTTTTCTAAGTTGGAAAAAGAAATAAAAAGAGTATCTTTTACCAAATAATTGAAACAACATTTAAAATGGTGCTTATCAATTACAATACAACAGTAAATGAAAAATAAAATAACAATCTAGATATGGATGCACAGCAGTGTAAGTTTAGATGACAGATCAGTTCATTCTGTTTATTATTGGCCCATTAACACACGTAAGTACGGAACAAGTAGCAAGTTGTTGGTGCAATAAGCTTATTCAACATCCGTGTATAATTCTTTGCGCGCATCGAGCCTACTTCAAACAGCTTTTAATTTATGAAGTTTCGGAAATACAATTATCTCAGCTTTTTCTTTAAAAAGATTAACCGATTGTGCTGTACTTCAGCTTACGTAGCTTATAACCCACAGATATCGAGGACGATTAGTGGCTATGAAGCGAAAAAGCAAGTCAGAGAAGCTTCGTTGATCAAAGGTGATGCTTGATTCACATTTACGTTATAAATTCACCTTATAATTACAAGTTACTCATGTTACAGATTATATCTCAAATATAATGGAAGTACAATTTACTTGGGATAAAATTTAATTTCAGCTGTAAATACTGTTTTAGAAACTATGAAGTATAATTAAGTAAAATGTTTCTTCAATATCTGACATAACCTCAAACCGATGAATAATATTAACATATGTATATGGCCATTGAAAATGTCGTAAGTCCTTTTCAGTTGAAACAAGCTATTGTGACCCACCGAATCATTCAAACCACTAAATTTCCGAAATGCAGAACACGATTTATTCGAACCAACAGTACCCGGTTTATCTAACATATTGCAAAGCTGTCAGGTTCAAGCAACACGACATACCACTTATAGTGGCTTACATAGATATTCGACAGCTAGCTGCAACGCTGTAAACATTTGAATTATTGTAATTGAAAAGAAGTATTTCGCCTGTTTTGTGCAAAAAAAAAGTTTAATTCAACGAAACACTCATCATTCAAAGTGTCATAAAACAGTGAAAAATAATCGTACGTCAACGTTTAGGCAGGTCATTGCAAAGAGAAAATTTTAATCTTCAAACTAATTATTGTTTCAGATTTATAAAGAATTATCTTAATCTTTCAAAGCAGTTTGAATTCGCACAATCTTTTTGAAGAAAATATTCCTCGTTTTCACGATCATAACTTACCGCAGAGAAATCCCGATGGAAATTGAATTTAAAGGTGTAAAAGTAGAAGATACAATCTTTAAAATAAGCTTAGAATGAGCTTAAAATGATTACTATGCATCTTTTTTTTCACGAAGTTACAATAATTCAAATGTGACAATATTGCGGTCAGCTGTATGGATATGAATGCAAGCCATTGTATATGTACGAACACGTGGTTTTGCCTTGCACCCGAATTTGAAAACAAAAGTAATACATAATGTGTTCTATATATAAAAAACAAATGAATAAAAATACAGTTATGGCCATCGCAAAATTGTAACTTGGTCGAAAATTATAATGTTGTAACGAATTATGAAGTAACATAATTAGCCGTAACATAAGCATCCTGCCTTTACTTCAGATTGTATTTCAAAAATGTGAGAAGGAGTAAGAGATAATATCTATCGTATCTTAGATCACACTTTACTTTTTACAAAGCATTTTTATTGTTAATAATAGTAGAAAATTTCCCCCCTATTAAAGTATAAAATTAAATTTAACCTAATAATTTATAAGATGGCTGATAAATTATGGGCAATAAATTTAATTTTAAAGAATTTAATATAGAATATTAAATTATAATTTTAATATAATTATGTATAAAAAATTTAATACAAATTATTAAATTAAATTAAATTTTATATTTTATTAATATTAACTTAAAGGGGGATAATATTATAAAAATATATATGTATATCTCATATATACAGTTAGCGAAAAAAGTATTCATACACCAGTAGGAGCTCTACTTTGAATGCCGTTAACTTTTCCTACAGAACATTAATTTAAAAAAGAAATATGGTACAATATAGGAAATTAACACAGCTTTTAAACGATACATATTTTATTAAAATCGAAGCATCTTAATACATATTATATAATAAAATTCTTAATGATTACGGAAACCGCTGGGAAAAAAGTATTCATACAGTAGATACTTTCTTGAATTACTAATAAAAATAACAAATTAATAAATGAATTAATATTTCGTTGGATATCCTTTACTGTCTATTATGGCTTGCAATCGCTTGGGCATTGATGCAACTAAATTATTTGTTATATTTTTATCAATTTTTGCCCATTCCTCTTTTAGCGCATTTTTTAGCTCATTTTTTAGCTCATTTTTGTTTAAAATTGTATGTTTTCGAACACGACGTTTTAGTTCTTCCCATATGTGTTCTATAGCATTAATATCTGGAGACTGTGGAGGTGTTTCCAGAACATATGGTGTATTGTATAACAACCATTCTCTAACTAAACGAGACTTGTGTTTCGGATCGTTGTCTTGCTGGAAATAATAACAATCCGATATCCCTAATTTTTCTGCACTTTGTTTCAAATTCAATTTCAAAATATTCAGGTATTCATATTTATCCATTATTCCTTCAATAAAATGCAAATTACCCAAACCATTCGCGGCCATGCACCCCATATCATGATGCTCCCGCCACCGTGCTTTAGTGTAGACTTTATATTCTTTGGATTTAAAGCTTTTCCTTTTTCTCTCCACACTAAACATTTTCCATCTGTTCCAAAAATATTAACTTTACTCTCGTCGGAGAAAATAACGGATTTCCAAAACTCTAACGGCTTATTTATGTATTTTTTTGCAAATTCAAACCTTTTCTTTCTATTTATTTCATTAACGTATGGTTTCTTCCTAGCAATACGTGAAAGGTATCCAGCTTCCTTAAGCCTATTACATATTGTTTTGGAAGAAACGTGTTTTCCAGTGGCTACTTCTAATTCCGCTGCAATTTTGGGAGCACTTTTGAAAGGATCTTCTTTAACTTTTTTAATAACAAATCTGTCATCTCTATCGTTTAACTTCGGCGGCCGTCCAGATCGACGCTTATTTTCTAGTGTTCCCTGTGTCTCATATTTACTTACAATATATTGGATGGTTGCATGACATTTTTCTAACAGTTCACCAATTTTTCTAAGAGAAGATCCATTTTTATAAAGACCTATTATAATATTTCGTTCTTCTAAGGTTGTTTCTCTGCTTTTCGTAGACATTTTAAGTGTGCACTACCATGAAAAGACCAAAATGAAATGAAATGTAATTTACAACTTACAAACAATAACAAATGCACATCGGAAATCCCCTCATTCAATTGTTCAGACATTTTTTATCGATAGATGGCAACTGTATGAATACTTTTTTCCCGACGGTTTTCGTACTTGCTAAGAATTTTGTTATGTAATTTGTATTAAGATGCTTCAATTTTAATGAAATAATATATCATTCAAAAGCTGTGTCAATTTCCTACATTGTACTATATTTCATTGTTAAATTGATGTTCTACAGAAAAAGTTATAGGCATTCAAAGTAGAGCATTTACTGGTGTATGAATACTTTTTTCGCTAACTGTATGTAATTAGCAAATAATTCTTCACATGCTGGTCAATTTCGTGGGGTTGCGATAGTTTTATACAATATTTTCCCTTTACATTTAAATTCTTTTTTTGAGCGAGGTAAAATTTAGTAATATTAGCTATAATATTCTTATTTGTAAATATTTAAAAAAAGTTCATCATGTTATTCGTACTGTTTTAATAATAACTAAATTAACACATTGTATGCCGACCCCGCGAAAACGCGGGATTCGAAGTCTATCGCTTTAGCGCCGGGTCTGCGATAATACAACATTCTTTTGTTTGGCGATTTGTTTGTTTCTATTTTTCGTTATCGTTAAATTGCATATAATGAATATGCAAACCAATTTTAGTTTTTACAATAATGCATAAAATTTTAAATATTTTCTTCACCTACTAAGAAGTCAAGTTGGCCTAAATTTGTTTGTTTATGATTTTGTTAGATTTTATGAAAAATTTATTTAAATACAGCTTTAGTTTTTATAACACAAACGCGCGACGTAACTATTTCCTTTACTGCTCCGTCCGCAAAGGGTTAAATGCCTCAGATGCCACCGGCATACAATGTGTTAAAATCATACCAATTATCACCATTTTATTATCCAATGCATTTTACTTTTCATCTGATAATAATAGGTGTTGAATGTGCTAAAAACGTTATAAATAACACGTTACGATTCTTTGTTTTACTTGAAACATTCTAATATAACTATTAATATTGTCAATTATTATTAAAACTCGTTAATTATAATTCGTTGTTAAAATTAAACATATGGAACGGATTACTAGTTGATGAATACCAAAACCTAACATTCTGATTAATTCGTAGTCCTGAGATATATTATGATGTATTAACAAATTTAATTACTCAACGAATTAAGAATATGAAACTAACACTGTATTACATATGTATTTATATTTACTTTACAGAAAATATTTAATATCATTAATGAATAATTAATAAATTTAATGAATCAAATACTTAATAAATTACAAACTAAATGTTACAAAATATAAATATATTTAGGATTCATTGAAGTTAATTATTATATTTAAAAATGTATATCTCATAAATATAAGACATTTAAATTATTATAAATATACTTTAATATTTAGAAAAAAGTTATAAACAGGAAATTTATAAAACATTTTTATAATTGTTTAATATCTATTTACTCTTGCTCCTTGTTAATGTATTAAAAAATAGAATTGTGTAATAATTAGATGAAAAACATCATCATAAAATTTTAATTACAAGAATATAAAAACTGAAGCATTATAACATTATATAATTGCTCAGTTTTTATAAATTTTTCGTTATTAAGGTCATGTGAAAATAACAGTGTTATAGGTAGTTAAATTTTCATCGATTTTCGCTATCATGCAGTAACGATAAAAATATATTATTCCATTTAAAAAAATGTTGACTTTGAAAAAATTTTTTGTTTTCTCTCTTTCAACCAATTAATGTTTTCCTCGATATTTACTATTGCAAAAAGTAAGTGTGATATCTTAAATGTTCAGGATAGATAGAAAATACTATATAAGTGATGAAAAAAACGTGGAATAATGCACTAAATGGTTCCCTTAATCGTTTGAGTCCCAGGGGGTATTGAAAAAACACTATCGAAGAATCCCAAACAGCGCGACCGTGCTTTCTCTAAATGAGTACGAAAAGGACCCAAGCAGCGCGATAGCGCTTGTTTTATTTTATGTCGAGAAATACCAAGCGGCGCAATAGCGCTTGCATTTAAATTTTTATTTTTTAATATATTATTGCATTATTATAGTATTATTCTATCTATTGTAAAATGTACTATTTACATTAAAAGGAGTTGTGTAATGTACTTGCTTCAGTAAATCTGAGCACGTTTCGACAATCAATAACGCACTGTCAGTTGTTCACAACATTCGAAATGTGCTGGGTTTACTCGACATAAAATCTCAACAGCGCGATTGCGCTGCTTGGGACTCAAATCGTTAAATCTATATAATATTAATTTCAACTAATTTTTCACTGAAGTCATAACTCATAGAGTTATCAAATTGATTATAATTCAAGTTGGTTGATCAAATCAAATTGGTTATCCTACCTTGTACAGCAGAAAAAGCTATAATAAAAAAAAACCATGATAAAGTAAATAAAGTAAACAAAATATTTGCTACTATTAATAAACGAGTAGCTTTAATTAAATCATTAGTAATAAATCTGAAACAGTAATTATTTATATTGTTTTACAAGTAAATAAAAAAGATAGGAAAAAAGTGAAAAATGAATATAATTATTCAAAATCATAAACTAAAGTAATAAAAAATCATGACCCCTATAATTCTATATTGTTTTGTTATGATTAAAATAAAATCTGCCAGTCTTAAAAAATTTAACACACAATACAGTTACTAAATTTATATTTTTACAGAAGTAACTGCTTTTTTTGCGGCTTCATCTAAATCATTTGCTGTAACAATTGGTAAATTGCTCTCTGTAAGAAGTTTCTTTGCTTCTGTTACATTAGTACCTAATCAAAGAAAGAAAGAAATGTAATCATAGTTAAATTATATAATAATAATAATAATAATGAATAAATAAGTAGTGTTCTATAATCGTTGAAATAAAATCATAAAAAATAAATAACAAATAAAATAATTACCTTCGAGTCTAACAACAAGTGGAATTTTAAGGTTTAAATTACGAGATGCTGTAATAATTCCTTTTGCTATCGTAGCACAATTTACAATACCTCCAAATACATTCACAAGAATAACTTTTACTTTCGGATCTAGACATATTAAACATAATAATCAAAATTACGTTTATACAAAGTGTATGTGTTAGTTTAATTAAAAAAGAATATCTACTGGATCATAAATTTAATTTATTAATTTTGTAATCATAAATATAATAAAAAGATAGTAGGAATTTGTTTACATTACAATAAAAACAATACAAGCATTCAAAATATTATAATTAATTCTCTTTTTTTTTTTTAATAAAATAATAATTAAACTTTCTACTAGTACATACCTTCACTGAGAATTCTAAATGCTTGATAAACCTGATCTTCTTTAACACTTCCACCAACATCCAAGAAATTTGCTGGTGAACCACCATTTAGTTTAATTATATCCATAGTAGCCATAGCTAAACCAGCACCATTAACTAAACATAATACATAATTTTGAATCCTATATTCATTAAAATTATGTATAATACTTATACATAATAATATAATTTTAATATAATGCAATATATCTTATAACATTTTATCAAGTAAGATTATTTTTGTTACATAACATACCTAAACATCCTATATTGCCATTCATACCAATGTAGTTTAAATTGAAGCGCGATGCATCTGCTTCTCTAGGATCTTTTACATCTGAATTTTCCAAAGCGAATAAATCTTGTTGTCTGAATTGAGCATTATCATCAAATGCTATTTTTGCATCTACTGCTATAACTTGTTTATCTGTAGTTTCCACCAATGGATTAATTTCAACTTGTAAAGCATCTATATCTACAAATAGTTTCCACAAATTTTTTAATTCAGATACTGCTTTTTGTTGTATGGTTGGATCTATGAAACCAAGAAATATGCTAACATCCTTAGCAATATCATCATCAATCCCATAATATATATCAAGAGGTATTGTCTTTATTAATTCTGGATTTTTTTCAGCAACTGTCTCAATGTCCATACCACCTGCTGGTGAAGCTATTAATACAGGACCATTGTGTTGTCTATCCATAAGAATACACACATATGTTTCACGAGCAATGTCTACAGACTCTGCTATCATAATTTTTTGTACTAATACACCATCTTTTGAAGTTTGTTTCGTAATAAGGCGATGACCTAACATATTTTTCACAAGATCTACAGCAACTTTGCGGCTATTAAGAAGTACACAATAATTAATATATATTTTTTAATATTCTAAGTTATACTATTTACACTTACTCCTTTGTAAGATGCACACCTCCTTTGAAGCCATTATCGAACCACCCTTTCCCACGACCCCCAGCTAACACCTGAGCTTTTATAACATATTCATCTGCATCTATAAAAACAAATAAACCTAAATATTTTATTTAACTTATTTAATACATGCCTATTTAAAATATGAAACATATTGTTATTAGGTAAAAAAGTAAAGAAAAGTAAACTATAATATGGATAGATTTTTCAAGTTAACAAATCAAATATTTCTTACGTAATATTCTATATTTGATTAAATGTTATCTTAGTTATTTTTGAATAAAATAATAAAAATCAATTAACATAAATAATACAGATATAAAATATAATTAAACATTTTGTAACATAATAATAATGCAAAATCAATGTATTCAAACAGTAATATGTTAAATCAATTATCTATATATTATCTATTCAATAATTGAATCAATTTAGTTAATTAATATCGATATTGATTTAATTTAATTTATATTGGCTTCATATTAAATATTATTTAAATTAATAATGTGACTAAAAATATAAATATGAGAGATGATAATAAAACTAAAATCTTAAAGCTGGAAATATACAAAAAACAAAAAACAAACTTTTAACAATGGTTTGTTATAATTTTATACAAATGATATGTGAATTAGTATATGAATTAAATACATTGTGAATAGTAAAGAATACTAACGTAATTTATCCAAAGCAGAATTTGCTTTACTTATATCATCCACAATAGCAAAATTTTGTACAGAAACTCCACAATCTCTTAAAAGTTCTTTACTTTGATATTCAAGTAAGTTCAAACATCTGGTTTGTTTAGTATTAATTTTTGATGTTTTATTTAACACTTCGATTGAGCATAATTTTCGACTTGCAAATCGCAACATTTTTAATCTTAAAAATATAGTGTCACAATAAAAATTATTCTTTCGTTAAATTATTAGAATTATTCACAGTTCACAGTCATCAGTATTAATTCAAGATAACGTTTATCTCTACCGAATATATTTACAACGATTCTTTAAAAAATAAAATATTATTTGCATCTCAGAGTAGTCATTAGTTTCTAAAATTAAACTATACAAGACGTTATCTTAAGTACAGCCATGTAATTATCTTTTATAACCTATATACTGTTCTGAATTTGTGTTGACAATATGTAAAATTCTATATACTGTAATAGCACATAAGTAGTTAAATGTCTTATATAAGTCAAAATAAGTATTTATGTACCTTTGTAAGTACTTACTGTCAATATATTTGTAAAAAAAAATGATGTATTTAAGTAATAGACTAAAAAAATGTATTCAAATTTTGTTTATTCCTCTATATTTTTGATTATTTTGATAAACTTTTATTTATAAATTAACAATGTTAACATTTTAAGAATGATACTATTTTCATTTATAAAGCTGTACATACTTTGTAACACATGTATTTCACCTTTATGTTGTATTTCTTATGCTCCATATCAAAAGATAATTCTTTTTCATACTTTAATTTACAAACTAAAAGAAGTACTAAAAGAAGCAAAAAAAATTATGTCTGTCATTAGAAGTAATCTTTATAACTTTTATGTACTTTCAATTAAAAAAAAATATTTATACATTTAGATACTTGATAATAAAAAATGAGGGTTGTAATAAAAAAATAGATTAATTTTTCTTGTAAAAAAACATAAGATTTTATTAATTTTTAATACATTAGTACAAAAAGGTATATATTCTATTCTTACAAACTAAATACTATATTCTGATAAAATTATAGTTACAAATATTTATTATTTTGTATAATTTTCACTTTTTAAGAAGTTAAATGGAAATATACAAATAACAAGTTTCTCATATAGCTGAGTAACAAATATTTTATGAATAAATTGTTGATAGAATTTTCATATAATATTTCATGAGATTCCTTATTGAAGTCCATTTAATTATAGTTTATATAAGAGTATATCATTAAAATAGCTTAAAATTTATTAAAAAATATTAATATGATAATTGTTATTTACATTTTATCATTTGGATATTCATGGACGGATAGATATGATTTGTTGTACAAATACTTGTTATTAAAAAATCTTATTTGCAACTGTTAAGTAACTTAAAAAGATAATGTTAATTTACATAAAAATTTATTATGTTTAAATACTAAGTTAATTAATATCTTCAAATGAATTGTAATTTGCAATCATAAAGAAAAAATGTTCAAAAATATCAAAAACATAAAAGTTAATAATTTAAAAATTATTCATATTTAATATTTTTTCATGATGTATAATTTTTTTACTATTTATTTCGAATAAATCTTACTAAATATTATAATAAATGATATTTAGTTTTATAGCAATAAGATAAATGCACTGCTTGTCTTTAATCTATTGTGTGATTATTCATACAAAATTTGCAAGCTACTCATATTGTCTCTCAAATATTATTTAGTTTTCATTAACAAAATTTGATTAATAGTGGTATTGTAATTTGCTCCAAATGTCATTACTTAACAAATTAATCATCTGAATACAGCAAATTGTACCAATCTGTTTATATCTTTAAAAAATACCTAATATATTATTTCTCTTTTGAAAATTTGATACTAATGGTTTAGTAAATCTATGTTATATGAAAGATATATTCATATTACACACATTCATAAACTTTTAATAACAATAACAATGATATACCTAAAGCAGCATCCAATATCTTATTACTAGCACTACTTCTAAAGGCTGCAGCATCACCCATTTGGAATGTATGAGTTGGACTTGACATACGTCCATCTCCTCCTTTACTAAATGCAAGTACACGTAAATGGTAAGCCTTACCGGGACTGAGATTAGTAATATCTGCTTCTAATTTCGAGCCTCCAGGAATAATTGTATCATTTGCAGTACTCATATCTTGGTCAAGTTCCCAAACACGTATCTTATAACCTATTAATGGTTCTTCTTCTAAACTCGGTTGCACATAGCGCCACACAACTCGGACAGTTGAAGGATTTATTCCATAAATATTGACAGAGGATGGTGGTTTTTGTGGTGCTTTACGATAGGTTCTTTCTAAATATCGTTCACTTTCAGGACCTTCTCCGGCAGAATTATAAGCCATTACTTTAACGTAATAATAAGTATCTGGTTGTAAACCAACTACAAGAGCCCAAGGTCTTGTACTTCGAGATAAATAATATACCGAATCTTCTTCTCTATTACTTTCTTTCCAATATTTTATTCTATGACCTATCAATTTGCCTCGTATTTTTTCACGCGTTTGTTCAATTGGTGCCCAACTAACTTTTAAACTAGTGCTGTTGTAACTATGTGTAACAACTTGTTGAGGAGCTACTTGTGGCATATCTTCAGCACTAAATATTGTAACTTCATTAGAAATTGTTCCGAAACCCAATGCATTAGCTGCTTGAACTTTGACTTCATATTCTGTATAATAGAATTGTTGAGGTATTTGAACAACACTTCTCCCAACATTGCCATATTCCTTTAAAGACAACGACTGAAACTCTGTTTCGTGATATTTTCGACGCCAAAAGATTATATAGTAGATTCCAGGACCATTTTGTTCAGAGGGTGGTAAAGGATTCCATGTTATTGTAAGATCCCCAATTTTTCCTCCTCCTCCACCTATATTAGATGGAACTTTTGTTGGTTTATCCGATGGAGTACTATACTGTGGAGAAGGCGCTGATGGTAAACTGTATCCTAGCTCATTAGAAGCAGATACACAAAACTCGTAAGTAGTGTAAGGATTTAATACATTTTCTAAATGAGCCTCCTTTCTACCATTATATCTATCTATTTCAATGGCAGTAATATCTGAAATGATAATTATATTATATAAATTTTTATTACAAAATGTATGCAATCACAAATACTATACATACTTTCTATAATATTAAACCACGTGTGATTCCAATTTGTTCTCGCGCTTACAGTGTACATAGTAATAGGTTTGCCATTAAAAGCACCATCAGTCCAACGTAATGTTGTAGAAGTTTTTACAATATTTACAACTTGTACACCACCAGGTGGTCCTGGGGGTCCTTCTACTGTAACTGTTGTTTTACTAGAAATTTCACCTACAGCACTTTTAATTATACATTCATATTCTCCTGCTTCTGCAAATGTAGCATTTATTATATTTAATTCTTCTCCATCAATATTCAACCTAGGATTATTCATTAAATCCTCATCTCTGATACGTAAACCATTATGTTTCCAAATATAAGCTATATCTAGCATTTCATCTACTTCCCCCATACAACGTAAAGTTCGATTTTGCATAATAGCTGTAGTTATGCTTTGTGGTAATTTTTCCAAAAATTGTGGTCCACCTTTTATTAAAATTAATAACTTAAATATAGTTCTATAAAATAACAATTGAATAAAAATATATATATTTCCTTACGTAATACTATTAACCGTCCACGAGTTTCATCACTTCCATATTGATTTGTTGCGGTACAAACATATGTGCCTTCATCATCTCTTGAAACAGGACTAATTACAAGACTACCAGTTTCTAAAATTTTACGCCTACCTCCAGAACCAATAACATTTCCATCTTTTTTCCAGACAAATTTTGGTCTAGGTGCAGCTTCAGGATTACAAAAGATTGTAACATTACCTCTTTCTGCTGCATAAGTTTCAGGTTCCATAGGCCGCTTTTTAAAAGATGGTTTCAATGCTGTAATTTAGAAAATTAATGTAATAATAATATTTTATTGTTCAAGTTCCTTTTACAATATAACTTAATGAATTAAATTTGGAATTATTATATTACTATATAACTATGATATCTGTCTTTTACTTGTATTAGGCTCAATCTGAATATCTAAATAATAACTTACATAAAATTCGAAGTTGTGCAGATGAATATTTTGTTTTTAATTGATTTTTTGCACGACATTGATACATAGCTTGATCTCGTTCTGGATCCAAATATTTTATACTTAAGACATTATCTTGTATAGAATATCGATCTTTGTCTTCAGGAGGAAGAGTTTCCATATCTAATATTTCACCATTTCTAAACCAGTTGTAAGTTACATCTGGTATTCCAAATGCTTCACAAGCCCAAGTTAGATCTCCTCTATTATCCATATGTTTATCTACTAATGGGATGGTAAAATTTGGAGCTGCTTGAATAGTTAATCTTACAGAATTTTCAATTGATAATCTGTCATTGTGAACTCTACAAATGTATTCTCCTTGATCATCAACGTGTACTTTTGGTATTATTAATACTCTATTATAACTAGTAGTATATGCTCCACGTGGCAGTAATGCACCCCTTCTTGTCCAATTGTATGATGGAACAGGACTATGTCAAATTAAAATATGCATTATACATTTTTACATCATATCATTAATTATGTGCAACACATACTATAATCAATATAAATATAAATTTATTTTAAGAAGCAATTAAACTTACTATCCAAATGCAATGCATTCAAATCTAACTTCTTCTCCTGCAACTGGAGCTTCTGGAAATGCTTTTGGAAAATTATTGGGAAACTTTAATTGTTGAAAAGAAGCTGGAACATAAAAAAAGGTTATAAAAGTATAAAATATTTTATAGAAAAATATATATGTAAATTAATCAAAATGATACATTTTAGGAATGAATCAAAAAGTTAAATAGAATAAAAATAGTAAAAAGTAATTACAATGTGGATCGACTCTCAAAGGAAAAAAAGGTCCATTACGACCTGTATCAGAGGCAATGCTTTGAACGTTACAGGAATAATTGCCACGATCAATCATTTCCAGTGCAGAAAAGTAAAGTGCTCCATCATGAGAAACAAAGACACGTTTATCTTCTTCCACAAAATTGGGAAAATAGTCTCGTGCCCAATAATATTTTACTCCTGGAAAATGTTGCGGTGGATCACAATATACGGCTTTACCCCAATTTTGATCTCCACGTTCTTCTGACCGCTTTAAATTAAATTCTAAAATATACCCAAATGACAGTTCCACACTTTCAGATATAATTGTACCAAATTTATTTGTTGCCTTACAATGATATGAACCTCTATCTTCTGCCTTAAAATAATTAATTGATATTGTGTAAACAACATTTTCTTTTTGTAATATATATTTTATATAAAAGTTAAAATATATTTACCTGATCAGGTTCATAAATAATTAAAGTACCACCACTGACAGTATATCTAGTATTATTTAATGGGTTTAATTTTGTTGCAATCAATCTATCATTTTCATAATCTTCTTTAAACCACTCGTATGTTGGTGCAGGATAACCACCTGCCAAACAGCTCAATGAAACATCATTACTTATTTTTTTTGTAGACACATCAAACACTTTATCTGCAGGTTGTTTGATAAAATATGGTCCTCTAGGAATTTCATTAGGATTATCAATTTCAATACCATACTGGTAAGTACGATCATCATCTACTAAGTTATGCAAATTAGAAATTGGAGCTTCACAAATATATAATAATTTGTCTTTGCCAGTTACTTTCTCTAGTCCCCAACGTTGTAAATTATTATTATAAGAATATACTAAATAATCTCTATTAAGTATATCATCATTTGGTTCTGGTAAAAATGCATTCTCCATATTTAATAATTGTGTATTATCACCTTCATTTATCCAGTTTCCATTTTGATATTTTATACCAGTATACCATTTACGATGTTGAGGATCTTGCCATAGTAAATGATATAATATAAATCCATGTTCTTCCAAGGAATTAATTGTAACAAGATCACTTTGATAAGATTCACAATTTCTTTTAGCTTCTTGTCTTTCTCTGATAGGGCTTTTTATGAAACGATAACATGATTCTTGAAATTTTATCCAATGTTGTGGACATTGATAATGTATGTTCCCATATAAAATATTTTGAGCAAGTGTACTACTCAAGATAAAAAGAATATATGTTAAAATTACTTGGATATAATACATCATTGTTGCTATGTAGTAGGCCTACTAAGTCTATTCAAATAATTTGTTATCTGAAAAAAGAAATTATTTGCTTTAATGTACAAAAAGTATTTACTATATAAACTACAAAAATATATATTAAAATTTATCACCACTTCTTAATTCATAGCTAGATTAAAATTTATTTAAATAATAGTGCTTAAAAGTTTATTTTACTACAAGAACTTTTGAACTATAAAATATTTTTTGATAAAACTAAGATATTACCTTTATATCACTGTAATGTACTTGATAAAATAAATTATATAATTTTGAAATGTAATACATATATTCCGTAAATTTATACTTTATTTTTTTGTATTGCTGTCAATTTCTATTACAGTTTTTGATTCTGGAGTAACAATTTTACTATTGGTAATAATTTTTTATTTAGAAAATCATTTGACAATAATGAACAAAATATAGCGAGATCATGTGTGATAAAATACTGATAACATCAATTAAAATTAAAATTTAACGAACTTAATCATAAACATTAATTTACCTAAAACACATAACAGAAGCTTTTTAATTATAGTACAACGGAGGTGTCAGGGAGTGGCAGTATAGTTTTAAAATAATCTCGTAATAAATTTTCAATTCAATTTCTTCAATTTTTTAAACTGTGTTACTATTTAATATCTTTACCTTTAATTAATTTTTGTACACTCATGAAATATCATAAAGTTATTTATTTAAAAACTATAAAAATCAGCGTCCTTATTGTTGTTACAGTGCATGATTACATGTAAGCTGCCATTGGTTGGGCCCTGGTTGCTATAAGCATCTGTGATACCAGGTTCGGGACGAGAGTTTTCCAGAATTTCCCCCTCTACTACGCATATTAAAACAATACATGAGCTCAGCATTTTGAATGATTTCGGAATGCTAAAAGAGAGGACAAATAAATCTTTCTTTTGCTGTTAAAAGGCTTCAAATCGATAATTTTGACTAGAACATACTATTTTCATTTGACTGTAGTTCCGAAAAGCCTCAGTCACAGATCATTACGAAATTTGGAGGAGAAGGGGGAGAAGTATGGATCTCAAATATAAAATTTTAGCTTCAGATAATAGTTTTCTAGGTTTTCTTAAAAAACTTTGACTCTACACAATTGAATTCTATACGTATATGTACTTCCTTGGCAGCGCATGCGCAAGACAGATTTTACTACCAACCGTTTTTTCTGTCGTCGACTTTTGAATAACCGATGACGCATAACGATATCGAGCCTCAAATCCTATAATATCTCACTTCAAATTTTTCCGTCCTTTTTTCAAACTTCATTACATTTTAATTTCGGTGACCAAAAATGATTAAGTTAATAGTACATCGTACTTACAGTAAACCGGCGTACAAAACCTACATAAGTGGCGACTGTGTGCTATGCTAACTCACATACGTTACCACGGACTTATATGACAGTCGAAATATATCATTAATAACTCGAAAACGAATGGTTTCCATCAATTAAAACTTACATTTTCGGATTGTACTCGATAAATACTACAAGATAAAAAAAATGTCGGAAAGTTTGATGTCCAACAAAACAAGGTTTAACCTATATGTTTTACGAATGAAAAAAGTTGAAATGTTTTTTTATTGACAAATATTTTAGAAAGCATAATCTCTGACATTTAAATAATAAATATTATCTAATAAATATTACCGTCCGTCTCTACCTTTTATTAATTCTCTGATCGTTTTTCTCTGAATTAAAAATCAGTATGTGTTTACCATTAAATAGTTAAACACAAGTAAAACATATTATATTAATCATAAAACTGTATATTTTTTTTTCATACAGAGATACATTAATTTTCTATTTGATATTAAAAGAAAAATGTTCCAGAACTTGATGTCACAGCATCATATATGAAAGTGTTATGAAGTGGTTTGTATTGATTTGTAACAAATTTTATAACTTCCTGAGCTGCAAGACCACCTAAAAATGCTGACACAGAATGTAATTCAGCACCACCAAACCGACAAAATTCATGTACATAATCATCTCTTGCCAATGGTCCACATCCCCATTCGCTCAATAGTTTTGTTATGCATGCCTACAAAATAATTGAATTATGTTATCTTATGAAAAGAAGATACAAATATTACTTTTGAAATTACATTAGGTAAAATATATATTGTAAAACTGAGATAGGTTTCATCAAACTAGATCCTGGTTTTTTAAATAATTTTAATAAGTTTAAAGTTTTATGTTCAAAAAATAGCTCAACTATATAATTATTAGCAAAGAAAGAGGAATCTTAAATTACATACCTTTGCTTACCAACCTCTTATTGAACAATAGTTAGTGTTACAATATTAATACTTTTAGACAAAACATACCTTAAGTTTGACTATGTCAGGTTCTACTTGATCATCAAATTCTCCAGGATATGAATTGTATTCAGCTTGAAATTTTTCAACCCCTCTAAGAACGACGTAATAAATCATCAGACTTTCTGGATTTTCTAAACTTTGCACTAAAAAAAAGACAATACAAACTTATTAATTATATGCGTACGAGCGCACGCAAACACACACCTCTACAATTCTTTTTTGTATATTACCTATATTATTTGTATCAAAAATTTTAGAATCATATTCCTCTGCAATACATGTTCCCCTCTCTACATGTATATTTGAAGCATATCTGCAAAATAATTTAACATCTCTTTCAGAAATATAATCTGACGATTTTCCTAATTGTCGTAATAATTGTAATGTGCGTCGCCACACTGCTTCTGCATCAGCTGCTGCTTGTTTGTGATAACTAAGTAAATAAATTTATGCAAATATAGTGAAAATTATTGATGTTTATAATAAATTTTTCTTAAAAAAAGATCTCACATCTGCTGAAGTATTATATATTTTTCTGTATCAGCTGTCATGTCTGGCAAAGTACCTTTTAATGGTAATAATCCAGCTCCTTCATTCTCAACAAAATCTCTTATTGCTTTTACTATAATCCAAAATGAGCTGCTCTAAAAATATATTAAGTTAGTTTAAAGGTTTATTACTTAGTATAACAATAATGGTTTTTTCTTATACCCTAGCTGTTAAATTAACACACTGATCATCATTGAGAATATTCATCACTTTATCTGGAATTGCAGTGCATCCTATGCATGTGTTAACAGCCTTAATAGCTTCTTCAAAATTTTCTTCACTGTTTACAGTATCATTCTCATCTTTTCTCATTCCTTCTTTTATCATCTCTCTTAATTGATGTTTTTCTTTATGGGTTTTAGGTAATTCTTTTTTATTTAAAGCCCATTTTTCTAGAAACTTATACAATATAACTAAGTATGGTATATGACAATGATCTTTAAAACTTAATTCATCAAGATTTATTGAATCAAGATATCTTTTTAATGTCTCAAATGGCCTGTCTAGACGTAAATCTGAGGTTTCATTATCTGGATGTGTTTCTATAATTGTATGTTCCTTAACTTGAATCCTCATATATGCAATAAACCCTATACTTCTACATACTATTAGAGGTATATTTAATTCCCAAAGTCTTCGTGACAGAAGAATTAAAGATCTGAAAATTGTTTCTTTTAAAATAAATAGTCCAAAACACTATTAAGTTTCTGCAATAATATTTCTCATTATAACAATTCTTACTTTTCAGCTAATGAAGTAGCTACAACAACAGTAAAACTATTAAAAAAATCTGGGTTGTTATATAAAATTTGTTCAGGTTCCTCATCTATATAATCACCTCTAACATCTGAGTTTAATTCTAAAATCATTTGTGTTGCTACTTGAGCCCTTGATTTTCCTACACTATCTGCTTCTAGAAAGAAACTATTCAAATTTATTTAGAAAATAAATTTTTAATATTTTTAATGTGATTACAAATTTTGTATTATTAATAGCATTTTTAAACATATACATACTTTGCTCCAATGTCTTCGTTAGTAACTTTCTTGCCATCTACTATTGTAAATGCTCCGATACCTGGTAAGACTAAAGACTTCAAAATTTCTGTTCCAAGACCTGTAGCATTTATAACACAAACATGTGCTCCTTCTAATGCAGCTTGACCATGATCCCCCCATAATCTATAATAAATTATCAAAGAATGAAGTTTAAGAATATATTTAATATTGTCAATTCAGAATCAATTGATACAATTTTTATCAATTATGATAACTTATATATTAATATGAACATATATTTTCATTATACATATATTAAATTATATTTGTAAATCTAATTATAACTGCATATTTAATTATAATATATCTAAGATCTGCTGGGTTTGTTTCTATAAAAAAAATAATCTTTAATTCTAAAATACTTTAAATATTAGATTCCATACCTCAGTTGTCTATCATATTTTCTATTTTTTTCAGATTGCTCTGGCGACTTTGGTGCTGGCGATGCCATAATAAAGGAACAAAAGTAATACAGTAATAACACTGTTCCTTTTTGGAAGATAAAAAGTCTGCTTACTATTAAACTGACATATACTTGACAACCATACTTGTAAACTTATATGAATTGCCATGAATAAAGTATAGTCGGGTCGGTGAAAGAAAGTACACGAGCAGTGGGGGGTATCCTTACCCAGAGCTCCTGTCTATTTCTCTCTTGTGCGAAAACCATACGCATGCAAGGGTTAAACATTATTGTCCAACCAATGAAAGAATGGGTGAGGATTTAATCCTCTGCATCAGTCTAACGGCACAGCTGGCTTCTGTCACTCTTTACCTAGTAACATTTTTTTCCTTTTGGTTAAATCGTCTGACTTCGGACTATCGCTATCCATCAGAATTATCTATTAAAATCATACTGTTATAGGTATTATTTTACTAGAGACGGAAAAGAGAAAATAATTCTGAATTGTGGTGCCTGGCGGGAACGCCGGAAGCCCTAGGGACTTTTCCAAAGCCAATTCCAGCATTGGTGTTTGGTGATTGGTGGTGCTGCCACTACCCGCGTCACCTGTCGACTTCATGCCGAAGTTATATTAGGCTCCCTACACTGTATTCTATCTTCAAGAATAAAAAGTGCTTTTATATGTTTAAAACGCTATAATGGGTTAGATTACTACATCATTTCAATGTTCTTGATTAAAAATCATGTGTATTTA